>JAQGBE010001031.1:0-12963 GCA_034698225.1 Scheloribates latipes | reverse complement strand
GAATTCAAACGATTCTAAGATTGCGCGGCCATTGACTGAAACGACTGTTCACTAATTGAATGAACGAATTCTTGAGGTCTGAGTTGTGACTGATTTGCAGTGTAAAGCATTGGTCGGATCTGTCGGTTGTGATGACCAGAAGAGTATCCATTAGTTTGGAAAGAGTGACATAAGAAAGATTCGGAACTTTCAATTTGGATAGACTTTTGAGTGATGGCAGAGAGTGCCAAATGTGTGGCAGTGAAGACATGACGTCTTCGATGTACAACATCTTCAGATTGTCACTGATGTTCTGCGATCGCATCAAACCATTGGTCGCTCTTTTGTCGCATTGAACACAGAAAAACTCGACCGAAGTATTGCATTGACATCGAAAGTAAACGCCATTCAATCGCAACTTCTTCAGTGGTCCACACGTTTCGATGAATTGGAGGAATGCCTTCACTCGGAAGTGACACCAATTGAGCCGAAGATGAGTGAGACGTAACTCGTATTGATTGCAATCCAAACTAATCTCTTCGTCCGTCAGTCCATTCAATGCCAAAAATGTCAAATTGGTCTGAGTTTTGGATAAAATCTTCAACAAAGATGTGAGAGATATGTTTCGGCAACTGATTGACAGCTCTTTCAGATCCGATTGGCGACAAATGATGGCAAGAGTTTGTTCAGTGATGTGATAATCCTTTATAAAAAGTCGTTTCAGTTGTCTGTCATTCCGTGAGACGAACGAAACCAATGCCCGGATATCGGAGTCTCCGAGAGAGTCACTGAACCAAAACGGCGAACAATTGATGTCAAGGCTCTGCAATTGGTTTTCCATCACTTCCAGTGAGGCTCCCAATGGCTTGAAGTGACTGATCTTCAGATATTTGAGTGATGGCACCGACCGAACCAATTGACTCACTTTGGGACTGATGTCTTCGTCGAAGAAATAGCACTCAACTGAGAGGTGGATCAGTCTTTGGCCGAATTGGCGGCCAATCACTTGCAAGTCGTCCGACAGAGCGTTAGCCGAATGGCTGCCAATACAGAGACACTGAACTCGAGAGCAGAGCTCTGACAACGTTGTGATCGAATTGAGTCGAAGACTTTGGTTCAGATAAAGGGATCTAATGTTCGGACACAGACTCGCCATCGAAATCATATACTTTTCATCCAATTCTGTATCTAAAAAGTCATCGGTTTTGTGGTCTCTTTCACAACAAATAATGGTTTTATCGAATTCACCGAAGTTTAAGACTTTTCTTGTTCTCAAATATCTGTCGACACAAAAGCAAAACTGTTTGGAAACGCGTCTAATTCTCAACAGTTGTCGACACGGAATGAAACGAAGGACCTCTTCGACCACATCCTCGTTCATCAGCCGAGACTCTATAGATTCCTCGACTCTTCGATCCATTGAATGCAGATATCGTTCGGGAATATCACAAAAAACAGATATGAACTCAAAATGATTGCTCGTTTGAAACGGTTACTCGAACTGATCCAAAGAATTGTTGTGCATGATGTCAATGAAACATTTGAGCTTTCCCTTAATACAATTGTTACCTAGCTCGCGGTCCTAAAACGCCGGATCCTATAATTGATCAATGATCTAGTAAAGTGGCAAAACAGGTAAAATAGAACATTTGATAGTAAATAAATATAATTCGACTTAAAATAAATTGAGTTTATTTAAAGGACTGATAGAAATATTAATATAAATATTTGTTTTAATGTTAATACAAAAGTCAGACATTGATTAACAGTAATTAAGAGATGAGATCACTCTTTGTTCAGTTGATTGGGTTTTTCACAAATTTATATCACGATTGCGATTACAGACAAATGAGATGCGAACAGAACATCGCTTATGACTAGAATATCGATAATAAATAATTTGAACCAAACATCGAAATTAGTTCCGTTAGAGTCAACGATTAACTAACTTTAAGATCGATAAATAATTAATAATTATATTTAACTATATTTATATAAAATATAAAAATATGTCTTCAGTAAGATATCAATAAATAAATGCATATTTTGTCGAATTTAAATATCAAGTGATTTAAAACAAATTAAATAATTTGAGAAAAAAATTTGTTTCACTAAACCTGAGATCGAATTGAGTTTTGTGTAAAATGTGTTGAAAGGAATCACTTAATCGGTTGATAAGAGAAATAAGTAATGAAAACATCGATACGAATGCCTCACAATTGGAATACCATTGATGTGAAACAAATTGGAGTTAATATCCAAGAAATGCGAACCAAACAAATCATTAGATAATATCAGTGTTTCTATCGTTATGTTTAGTCAATTGAATCGTTTCATAGCCCTCTTCGTAGACCTCTTTGGGCTTCTTCGGGTGAATCATCACCTGATCGTCGTTGTCGTTGTCCTCGTCGTCTTCGTCTTCAGCACAACATTCGGCACTCTTTTCGTTGCCTTCAATTAGTTTACAATATTTGTATTCAAGGCTTCGGTTCTTTTTCCAGAAGTGAAAGACAAGAGCCAACAGAATGACACCGATAGCGCTGACCAGAGCGATGCCGATCTGCACCTGACGTGGGATCACAGAACAGGGCCGCGACTCCACTTTGTTCTTGCCGTCGGTCGACAAAACACATCCCTTGGGGTTAACGAAATGAATCTTTTGCATGCCTTCCACGCATTCGCCGACAACTGTCTCGTAGTCGGACGGCCGACAGAGTCGACAGGCGGCCGATGTCTTTGTCCGGACCAGCAGATGGAAAGTACAGCCATCACAGGTTCCGTCGGCACAAGACCTGGGAGTTGTGATCTTCAAGTCCTGGTCCAACTCTGGAGAACATCTGAGAGTGAGTGTGAGGCGACGACCGTTAGGACAGGCGGCGGTCGGCACAGGTGTCGAGTAGTAGAAGTGTAGGTCACTGTTTGTCTGCTGGAACTCTTCGTGAACTGTAATGTTCTGGAAAGTAGCGGAACGAGTGATTCCGATCAGTTGATCGCCTGTCAAATCAATTTCAATTAGTGCTCGGATTTGTCAAATCACTTGTAGTGCTCAATACCTAAAGTGACGGACTGCGCAGCCATTGTCTGTTCTCCATCGGGAATGATTGTCGAGCGACAGATCATAGACTGAATGCCATAATCTTCGAGCATAGCATCGTTGGCGTCAAAAGTGCTGATATTGTTGGTGCAAACGGCTTTGAAGTTGGGATTACCGCACAAAGTGATGTTAAACAAGTGATAATATTTGGTTCCGCCGGCAGTGAACAGCACTCCTCCCTTATAGATCAACGGCTGCTTCAGTGGAGTCAAGTCAAACGAGTCGCCATCGATCTGCAGACGACAGTCACTATGACAGGTCACGCCTTTGTAATCTGTGAGTCCGGGTCCGCACTTAACGCACGACTCTTTAGATCCGATGGGAAAAGTGAGACTCGAGTTGATTACGAAGTTCTTCGGACATTGTTTGCACAACTGATCGGTTGGACTTCTGTGCACCCTATAAGAGGTCTCTTCAATTGGTGACGACTCGGTGTCGTTCGAGTCAGACGTTTCGTAGTACTGTCCGAAAGGACAAGCGATGCAATTGGCGTTGGAATGAGGACAGGGATTGCATCGGATGGCAGAACTGTTCATTGCGTTGGTTAAAGTGATTTCATATATCTTTGCGCTGCTCTCAAAACTCTGGTTCCTTTGGAAAATCCAACTGAAAGATATTGATATGTTTTGTGGAATAGGGTGGCGATAGGTCTGAAGACCAACTGATTGTTGGTTCCATTCCTTGATTATGTTTGTCTGTTGGGAGAGCTTAGCGTTGCGTTTGCTCTCCATCAGAATCAACAGACAATAATCTCCGGCCGCGCACTCCATCTCGAAACTGAACGTCAGTTCTCCACCGCTTTGTTGTCTGAAACCGGGAACTGATAAAGTGAGGAACAAATAGGCGCCCAACGAAGTCGAGGGTCCGGTTCTGATGAAATGCTTTTCCATGGGACTCGAGAACCAGACATTAGTCGGATCGCAATCGTATTCGTAGTCTTCGTCTGTACGAACGCATTCGGTGGTGAAAAAGTCGGGCAAAGAGTTATCATTGGGTCGACCGGAATGCCATACTCTATACGACAGGGCATGGAATGGTGAGGTCGATATCGGACATGAATGACATTTGTCTGTCGAATGGTCTCTGTACTGGTTGTCTCTGCAGAAGTGGCAATTGCCGTCTTCACCCAGTTCTTGTCCCAAATTACATCTATCCATCTTTCTTTGGTTTTCGGTCGTCTCATTGCACTGTTGATAAACCGGTTTGGGAAATATGTCTTTACTGTCCCGACAAATCTTAGGCTCAATCCATCGGTAGTCGACTCTTCGGCGTTGACGACTATAATCACATTCGGACTCAATTGAATAGTAGTCGTTGTGATTACAAATGGGTCGCTCCAGACAGTGCTCCGAACCTTTTGGTGAGTATTTTGTATCTGCTTCGCAGTCTTTGCACTTAATGGCACCGATTCCAGAATATTCTGTATTCGCTGGACATGGAGTGCAAGTGCCGGCACCCGAGGCGTCAGTATATGTACCCGATTCACAGGGAGAGCACTTCGAGGCGTAGTCTACGCCCTCGACGAAGATGTTCTTAAGGCGAACAACGCCTGAATCGGAATGGGAACCGGAGTGTGCAGTCAGCCAATAGGGTGATCGAGTGACCACTGTATTCTGGAAGAAGCTTTTGGAGCGACCAATCATAACACTTCGCCACACAAAGACGTAGAGACCAGGTTTGACCAGATCTATCTGAAAGTCCTTCCATTTCTGGTCACTGGTAACTGCCATGAACTTGGTGTTTGCCTCCGCGTCATCGACCGGTGAGTCTCTGTTCTCGGAGTCGTCGTAGTTGTGGTATTGGAATGTAAAAAGAATGGCATTCGTCAGATCGTCGGCCACTGAATACTGGTATCTGAAACTGAGTTTTCCCTTTTTGACGATTCGGACAGTGTATGAGATCTTCGATACGCAGCCGTCGGCAGAGCTGTTGGCCACAGATTCAATGTAGTTCGAGATATTGCGCCAACCTTTGCATCAAATAATAATTAGATAACAATTTGATAGTGTGTTGTCTGTGTTGTCAACCCACCCGAACAAGAGCCCGAACTCTTGATGGTCTGAGTGCTAATACGAAAGCCCGGCGGCAGGTCCTCGCTCTTGAATGACTCGATTTTGATTCCTCCGCCCAGAGAGTAACTGCCGGGCAGACACTTCTCGCAGGACAGCGATGTACTGTTGAAGAAGTGTCCAGAACCGCAGGACGTGTCTGTTAAATAGAGGACATTGTCAATGATTGTTTTGTGGTCAGCACATCCACGAACAGCATTTGTCGACACGAATAGCCGCATTAGGAGCGCCGCCCACACAAATGGACGGCCCCTTCGGCACTGAGACCCGCCATCGACCGCCCAAATCGTCGCATTCGGTGAACGAATACTTGAAGTCTCCCTGAAAAAGAAATTTGGTTTAAAAGGGGTTTAAATCTGTGACAAACATACGGAAAGACAAGTGGGCAACATGTCCGAGACGGTCACTTCCGAGCAGAAGAGCATCGAAGCGATGACCAGTTGGCTGAACGAAGACATCGGTGACTAGATTTGACTAGATTTGGCTCAATTTAGTTAATGATTCAAATGCGAGCGAAGTGTTCGCCAAATGTCAATAACATATGCTTTTGACGGCCGATAAGAGATGTAAACAGAGATAAGACTTGAGATCAAAGTGTCCGCCGATTGTGTCGACCGACGACTCAATTGACAACAGTTTCACCACTTTTGGCACAAAACTAAATTAAAACGACATTTGAGTCAACAAACAAACAAATCATTTGAGTGTTTAATATCTTTGGTCGACAAAGAGTGTCGTCAGTGATCACATCAGCCGTTGTCAGACGACAGAAGACACCAAACGGTGGTCGCAAAGAGGAGTCGCTCACAAACAACGCCTTCCACTCATTGGCCACAAGAATCGGCGCTTCACTGACCTTCAGATTCTGGGTTCGCGTCTTAACTCAATTACTAGTTATAAATTGTCGGACAACTAATTATTTAACTCGATTATGCAAAATATTAAATTAGATTATTTTGATATAAATAGTTATTTTCGTCAGAGAAACTTAGATTTACTTAATAGGGCGAACAAATAAGTGATCAAGCTGATTGGCCAATCAAATATAGATTATGTGCATGTTTAATAATTTAAGAATTTGTTAGAAATACTCAGAGAAACAAAACAATTGGTTTAGATATAAATTGAAAGACAAAACAAATCAATTCAAGTCTTTCTATTGCTTTTGGTCTTTGGTTACAGACTTCTTGTGTGTCGCCGCCGTCTTTGAGCCGGCAGTTGTGACCGTTGCGGGCGGCGCTGACTTGGATGACGATGGCGGCGGTGCGGACGGCGGGTGCGAGGCTGCTGTCGGTTGATATTGATGGTGAATGGAATGGCCAGTGCTTTCGTTGATGATATTCATGGACAACAACACTATAAGAATGACGTCGAAGAGCGTATAGAAGACCAGCACTGAGTGATGAAGCGATCGGTGTTTGAAGTCATTCTTCTCTGCAATTAAGTCGAATATAAGGATATTTAACAAAATTGAAGTTAATCTGAAATTACGAATAACTAATTAGTTGTTCGCAATTTTCTTGAAATCAAAACTATGTTTCAAAGTTTCGAACTTGGAATCTAAACCATGATCATTCTAGTGTGTCTGAGTAAAGAATATTCCCTTTAGAATTGGAACTCTTCAAAAGTTGCCTGAATAAATTTGCTAATACTCCGGAAGATTAATTTGAATTTGAAACTGATTTTAAAATATCTTCACTGTTGTGAAGACGGAATCCCTCGGGTGTTCGGGTGATAGGTCGGAGTCAACAGGAATCTAGTTATTTACCGAATTTGTTGATAAGAAATACAACGATATATACGACGATAAGAATAAACCAAATGCAACACAAGAGGAGACCCAACAGCACAAGAATCCGCACATCGTTTCTGACACCGAAATAAGAGATGGGAATTGCAATCAAATGCTGTGACAAAGACAGAGACAGACAGACATTAATTGTATATTCAATGGACTGTTATGTGACTTATGTCTGGACTGACTATTATGGCCAGCAGTCCGACCGCCTCTAAGCTCCATAGCTCTGTGTAAAGACCGCACAGAATAAGAATCGTTGTGAACAAGTATACGAGTGCCAACTCCAGAGTCACCGCCAGACTCGACACGAATATGTTTTCGGTCAGACTCGGCGACGGCGGACTCGTCGGCACTGCCTCTGCGGTCGGATCTGCCATCAGTTGTGCTAATGGCTGACGAACTATGGCTCAGGTCTATAGATATTGGACTCCAATGGCGATAAGTGGTGGCAATCAATTTGAAAGAGTGCTTCTGCTGTTGGAACGAGACTTGTCTTCCATTTGAAATTCAAATTCCAGATCATTAAACACATTATGAAATTTGGGAAAATTGAGCGATAAATTGAACAGTGATTGTTTGGTTGGGTAAAAAGTGCCAAATTTATTTGAATATCAAATATTGGATGAAATATATTACAAAAAGCGAGGAAATAGTGTCAGCAGTCATAAGAGAACAATGACTTTGAGGATGACCTTAAATATCAAGAAGTTTTAACATTCCGTTTTTGAAAGTGCCGTAAATTTGTATATAATTTAAAAAACTATTGGTTCGGAGATTTGACTTCAATCGCTTATTTCTTTCCCTTATATTTTCCTCCATATCCGCCACCATAACCGCCCAGACCACCGAAACCGCCATAACCACCGCCGAGACCACCGCCGAGACCATAGCCTCCGAGACCACCTCCGAGACCACCTCCCAAACCGAAACCGCCAATACCACCGCCGAGTCCACCGCCGTAACCTCCAATGCCGACGGCAACGGGTTGGGCGACCGGCACAGCGACTGGCTGTGGCACAGGAACGGGCACTCCAACAGTCTGTCTCTGGATAACGGGGTAGGGTTGCGGGACCGAGACGGGGTAGGGTCTGTCAACTGGGACGGGCACGGGTTGGGTGACTGCAAAAATAATTTTGATTAAATGCTCAAATGTGTAAAAGAAATTGAGATCAACAACAAACCTCGCTGGATGACTGGGACGGGGACGGGGGATGGCACTGGCACGGTCACTCTGACCGGGTAGGGTCTGTCCACTGCCACGGGGTAGGGTCGGTCAACCGGGACGGGGTGCGGAACTGTTGAGCATGTCAAATATTAAATTTAATTAGCAATGAGAAAGATTAATTATAAAGGATATACCTGGAACAGACACTCTCTGGACAACTGGGTAGGGAACGGTTCTGGTGATCGGCACAACTCTTTCGCGGACAACCGGGACTGGGACTGCATAGGGACGGTCGACGGGGACGGGCACGGGGTGGGAGACTCGCTGGATAACGGGCACGGGTTGAGGAACCGGGTACTATAAGAAGAGCAATCGTGAAGATAGCAATTATTAAACCATATTTTGTTTTCCAATCAAATATATTTTGTTTGCTTAGTATTCCTTATTTGATCTGAAAGGTTGGGGAAAGAAATGTTTCTATCAAACGAATAACTATTGACTCAAATCTGCAGAAATCCTCACATAAGACAAACATTTATTATAAATTTGGTCATAAATTTTAGATCAGAAACGACTGAAATATAATTCAATATTAAATTCATTTTCTCATTCAATATATCATTTGACGTCTGAAGCGATCAATTTTTCAGAACTCAAATCATATCAAATGAAAAACAATTTCTTACGGGTCTGTCCACTGGAACGGCCACAGTGTTGGTGGTGTGGCGGGTGACGATTCCGCCGCCATAACCTCCACCAAGACCAATACCACCGCCATAACCTCCCAAACCAATACCACCTCCGAGACCATAGCCTCCGAGGCCACCGCCGTAGCCGAGACCACCGCCATAGCCGCCGAGACCGCCACCTACACTGGCGAGTCCAACGCCGCCGAGGCCGTAGCCGCCGCCGTAGCCGCCGGGAACACAGTTGGCAACGGCCATCATAGCCAGCAAACTCTGCACAGAAAAGGGCACAAAATTTAATTTTCAACTAATCTCTTAAAGCACTTAAAGTAAAGAGAAATTGAATTTTTCATTAATTCATTATATAATGCACTGAAAGCGAAACTTACGAAGACTTTGAGACTCATTATGATTGCTATGGCTTTAGTTTAAGTTTGAATTTGTTTTAATCCAATTGAAACCACAACCAGTGAACTGAATGATTGAAAGTGAAGTTTGAGTCCGTATTTATACGAAAAAATTCTCGAATCACAAGAATGTGTGCAATAGTGTAAAGACGTGGTGAACGGGATGAACGAAATCTTTTTTAGATATCTTTTCCAATATAGATATGGTTTGGAAGAAAAAACGGCAAAACTTAGGGAAAGTGTTGCGAAAGTGATGGGTCGTTGGGATAGTGAAGCACTGCTAATGATCTGATAAGATCTGGCGAATGTTGGTCAAGGATAGGCCCGACGCTAATCCATGCATCGGATTCACTACTTAATTGCTCGGATCGCTAATTGGCCATAATCAAGGTCACTGTGATATATCGACTATTATGAAACAGAGCCGGTTTGTGGCAACGGATTAGCTGGTCTACTAATATGGATCTGGCACTTGTGCGACAATTGTGCAACGCTCCGGATTATTTATGGACAATTGGCCGAGTGTGCAATGTGCGATGTAGCAAGCTCATCCGATACAATTAGTTGGAGGCTATGACAGCTTATTAGGCAAATGTCAATCGGTTATCTCAGCAATGGTAATGTCAAGAACTGGATTCTGCAGAAGCGCTCACTTAACGACAACTTTGCTAATCAGTGATCAAAAGGAGATCTAAAGCTGTGATAATTAGATTTTTTATATAATCATGTGTTAAATGAATTTGCAATTACCTGATCGTAATTTGAGAGATAACTCGCAGAATTTGGTCAACTATTCGGTGATCTCTATTTCGATGCCATTATTATTCATTCATTTCTAACTCAATTAGCCATTGATCTGATGATCCGATGATCTCTCGAATCCCTCCGCGAACGCCATATATAAAGACAAATGACTTCTATTTTATTAATACTTTATTTGAAAGCTTCAACTTTTAGTTGTTGTCAGAGATCCAGTTAAAGACCAGTTTGAGTCGTGACCACTGCTTATAATAGCTGTCGGGCTTCGCATTTACTTTCCAAATGTGTCCAACATTTGGATGACTTAAGCTATTGATCAAAGATATCGAGAGCTTTGGCTGTCAGTTGAAAGTTATGGAATTTGGCCGAAGAGCCTATCGATAGGAGCGGTGGTGCGCACAACCAGTCGGTGGCGATCGCCGCCAACAAACGGATCAACACTTCGATCAAATTGATTCTCGATTGGACTCCTGAGGAAACAACTCGTGTGACATATCTTGGTGTTGGTGTTGGTGTTGGGGGCGGATTACACCACTCGTCACTCCATTCTTGACACTCAACTTATCGGTGGACAGCTTTTAAAATCTAAGTTCTAATAAGTTTTTGCAATGTCTTTCGACTTGAGTGCAAAACTTTATTGTCTTCTTCTTCGAGTAATCTTTTTGCTCCAAATTTATTCTTCAATTTATTGCTAATTTGAATACTAATTTCAGAAGCAATTGAAGAGTCGAGAGAACCATCGACTTCCAAATTACTTGATTGATTATCGCAACACAACTGACGCGATGACGAGTAATGTGATTATGGATTCAGAGTATATGAGCCCTAATTGTTCTTCAAAAGGACGTCTTCGGCAATAAAAAGTGTTTCGATGTAATTAAGAAAGTGATTGCATGTGTTTACGAAGGATAGATCGGTTCGGAAAATCCGCGATCATATCTACGTATTCAGAAGGGATGACATATTTCTTACAAATTCCAAAATCATGTCACAACTCAATACAAGATAATCAGCCGATCCGTTGAGCACTTAAGACGAGTCTCTCCTCTCGTCTCCCGATATATGGTTCAAAGGGTTGTCTAATATCCCAATGGATTGTCTTCTAATGAATCGCAATCTCATTCTATGGACGCCAACACTTCGATCGGAATCACAACTGAAATGTTAATTGAATTCCAGGCGAACACAGATATTGTGAGCCAAACACAGAATTGAAATTCGGAATTCATTACTAATTAATTTTGTTTACAGTCAAATGGCTTCGTTTGGCCCGAAGGCTATTAACTTAATTACATATTAAGTCTACTTTTAAATTTAGGTCCAAAGTGTGATCCGAGTCATTCAGCTATTCGTCTATTGGTGATGTGATGTGCTAAGTGTGCCATCACTGCGGCCACAGTCACAGCACAGCCAACCCTCCGCACGATGTGTGCGATCGTCTCAAAAACCTGATGTGATTTCACCGAAAGAAATTCAAAATTAATTAAAAGTATTGCAAAAATCAATTTTATTGCTAATTAATTAGTGTTTTGGAAGAGTTCTCATCGATATCTCAGTGAGCGCTCCAAACGCTGACAAATCTGATACTAAGACAAAAGTTTTATGAGATTTTTTATGAGCCAAATGTTATGTAATTTGTTTTATGAATCGCTGGCTTAGAAGAAGCCGACACTAAAGCAGAACAAGTAATGACTTTTTTTTTAATAAAAAATATTTTTTAAAGATTAACTCGTCTTTTATCGCGCCTTAAAAGCTTTGGCCAAAGCGTCGACTTCACTGGTGATTTAGTGCCAAATGAATGAAGACCTGAATCAAACAAATCTCTTATAAATCTTTGCGATAATCTTTTGAGGTCATAATGAACTAACACATTCAGACACCGTTTAATTGAAAGTAACTTCACTTTTATGTCATATTTGATGCGCTTTTGGGCTCAAAAATATTTATGAATATTTAGTTTGCATTTAATTAATATTATTTACATTTCATTTATGCAGAACTGGATTCTAATTATTCTCAAACCCTTTTTGGCCGATAATTATCTGTAGATTTGGTCGAAAATATTCCACTTTTTCTATGCATTCAAAGGGAATTTTGAAATTCAAATTCAGCCCAAAATGAAATTCAAATACAATTCTGTACTAAAAATAGAATCAAAGGCTGTTTTGTCGCCAATGTTTGTCCAGTTGAGGGCCGGCAATGAGATTAATGGCCGGGTTTTGTATACTTATGATTATCGATATAAAAACAGAGCATTTTTCCAGTTTATCCGACAATCTGTTTAATAGACGATGTTTTCGTTGTGTAATATCCCGGGTTTGCTTTGGAAGCGAATCCCAACTTAACATTCACTGGCATATAATATATAGGAAAATATTTTATTAGACTATCTCAGTGTCCATTCGGGCGCATAAGAGCCGGCATTAGCTGTTGTCAGAGGTATTAGTCAGAGCTCTGGTCGCGTCAAATGTGTTGGTCTAATGCCTGAGCGCCGGTTCGGCCGTAGAATTGATTTTATTATTATTAAACTCTTACGGACTAAACGGAGGCAAACGAGTGCCGATAACCGAGGAACTCAATGAGACTCAATTCGAGAAAATTTTGGTCGCCAACGCATTCCCGTACTTAATCTGCAATTTATTTTTCCGATTCTTCACTCTTTTATTATTTTTCTGATGCATTACTTGCTATTCACCCGATGTTTGTCCCGACTCTAAAAGCACTTATGGCTTAGTTTTATGTATAGAAAGTGGGAATCAGAGAAAGAGTCAAACTTTTGCTCTGTAAGAGAGAGCCTCTAATTCAATGGAATGTCTTATGTCTATGTGTTATGTCTATTGACGGACAGCACATTCAAACAGTGAAAACACAAATTCGTAAACTTTAGGCTCTGTTTTGTTGCCATTATTTTTGCTTTTAGTCCAAACAAAAGTGGACACAGAGATGGGTGCAAAGCGATAGACGGCTATTGGCTTTGATATTAACATTACTGGCCTTTACTGTCTT
>JAQGBE010001030.1:0-12968 GCA_034698225.1 Scheloribates latipes | reverse complement strand
TCGAGAATGGAGTCGACTATTGTCGGAAAGTGTGTCGCGATTTGTTCGACTGTCCCGAAATGGCCTTAAATGTGCCGAACTATCCCAAAATGTCCCGATATGTCCCCGATTGTTGCAATTTCAATCTCAATTTCAATTTGATGTCTGGTCTCTAATAAATTACACTATTTTTGCATTGTTTTCAAATCGATTTCTATAACCGAATTACACATTATTTGGATTCCACACAACACAACACAACAAGCGTTTCAACAAAACTAATATAATTCCAAGATTAATGGCATCCAGTGTTTCATCTTGTCTTGTGTAGCGATCAATTTTTTATTTGATCTATCTAATAGAGACCGATTTAGCTTGATTAAATTGAATTCCTCTCCTCTGATGGCTAATAAATGTTTGGATAAAAGTTTAGATAACTATCAAAAAGTAGTCTCACATCTCATAGTCTCATAACATCTGCGTTTAGGTCCGGATTTTCGCGACTAAGCTCTCACTTAATTGAATTGGTTTTTATTTAGCGACAAAAACGGCAAAAAACGGCAAAAAATTAGTGTTTCCTCTAATTTGAAATCTATTGAAAAGCAGATCCGACGAAGATTTGATGCGTCACTGCATTTACTAAATATAAGATTAATCTTAAGACAAATCCATTTGTTTGTGATTCACAAGACATGCAAAGAATCGGTGGAATCGAGACTCGATTTATTGGATCGTTTGGACGAACCCTTAATCGCTTCATTAAACCACTACTTATTGAGCATTCGGCTAACGGTCTGTCCATTTGTGTCTCTCTTTTCATCAAATATCGATCCATTTGTTTAAATTAAGCCAATGTTTGTCGACATCATTACGTCTCCAGACTCGGGAAGAGTCTGACCACTCGCTCACAGACTGCCATATCTTCGCTTTGAGTCGAACCTCACTTCCGAATGAACTCAAATTATATCCATTTCACCGAAAATTGTTTCTTTTGAGGCAAATACACGTCAACTAACTTAAATACCTTGCAAATTAATTTAGATGTCATTACTATAACTACATTAGCAATTTATACACTGGTTCTTCTACGTATATATTCCAGAATATTCCTGCAAAAAATACAGCAATTTTAACGATTTATAAAAATGTTTTCATCAAATCTTATGTTAAGTTTATTTTATGTCAATTTAGAATCTGTCAAATGTACGGAACCCTCAATCAAATACTTAGGGCTGTAATTACAACTACGAAAAATATAAACTTTGGCTCTGAAGCAAAATTAATTTATTGAAAAGTCAGTCAAATTAAGACCAATTTTGTTTATGACATCGTTTGAGACAATCATTAGTTCAGCTCAAAAGAGTTAACTCAATAAATGTTGAATCAAAAACATCTTAACAACAGAATCAAAGTATTTAAGGCATGCGTTGCGCGAAGAACTTGTCCGACAATAGTTTTGGTCGTCTCAGCATTTCATTGCCCATCACTTCAGAAGTCTTCCGCTTTTCGGTGATCTTCGGTCGCCGCAGGTTTTGTCCGTAGGAACCGATTTCAGAGATTTTGTCCAACGGGTCACTTGTTTTGACGGCCTTTTGGTCGCACTTCTCAAACTGTGGTTCATCTTTCGGTGTCTTTAGTACGGGTCTAGATTTGTCGCAGGCATGACCTCTCCCGAAGATGGGTCTGGCGCGGGGAGCCCTCACCCCAGTGTCACTGTCGCTGTCTTCAGACCCGACCATCACATTGACCGCCATTTTGGTCACAACCTTAGGTTCAATCGGCAAACTGCCCATCGAATTCACCACAACATCGTTGGCCACTGTCGTTGACGGCTGAGTAAACCATTTAGCCCTCGATTCGGCGAAATTAGGCCCGTGTTTGACCACTCCGTTAGCCGACTGGTCGTCGGGTTGTTTACCGCTTACGTCCTCTTTAAACACATATTGTCTGGCCTTTGGTCTGACAGATGGCTCCGAATCGTTAGTGTTGTCGTCGGTCTTCATCGGTGATACAAAGAACTTGCTGAGGAATTTAAGATCATTTTCGGTGTAATGTAAGTCAGACATCACTGCTTTGGAAGCGATTGAAACAATAGTTGTGTCACTAAAGGCGAGGACTGTTTGTGGCGCGAGATATCGTTGACAAACGTTTGACACGACTCGTGTCACGTGTGCTGTCGTCTGAGCACTGCCTCGGTCACTGTCATCGGCACCACTTTCGTCACCAATCAGTTTCCACTAAACCATTACACTTTTGAGTCGACAATATTTAATACCCAGACTCAATTTCAATTCACTTTCAATTAACAGATCTATCTAACTATGTTGGCCAATGGCCATAATTTGGATTGTAGCTTGGTCATCCATGAAAAAGATTAAGTGCCAAATGGTTGGTCATTGATATATGAAGGAGATTTAGAGTTTATGCTCTTGTAAATGATATAATTGCATTGTTACAACGTTGCACTAATCCTGGTAATAATTTGTGCTAACAATTCATCCGAATAAACAAAAGTGACATCAAATTGGACTTAACTTTACTCATTCGGCCATTTGATGGCAGTGAGTGAACAATTGCTAGATTATCTCCACTAATTAAAGAAACTCAAATTAGTATTCCTCCTTGGTAATAGTAATGATAATGTGCTTGTTGTTAATTCCCTCTGCGCTGGTTATAATGAAATGCGTTAACTGTCGTTGTAATGGCAGTGAAAGTGCTCACTCTTATGTTCATTATATTCAAGCTAATTTGATTAGCAAGGTGCACCGGCGGTGAACCATATTATCATAATAATGACGGAGCGATTACACTGTCAGCGATGGTATCGCTTGGATGTCATGGAACATAAAAAACGAGTCAATGAGTCTAATGTGGAAAAAGTTGTAATTTTGAGGCAATATTTTGAAAAGTATTGATAAGAATTGGCTGTCTTTCAGATATATAAGGGAAGAACCGATGCGTAAAGGGCTATAAATAAGGGAATAATGATTTGTGGATTAGGACAATCATATCTGTGATGACAGCTATTTTAGGCCTACATCTCACAGGCCTTGTCCTCTGTTTCCATAAAAGATATTCCAAATGAAAGCAATACTGTATTGTAGTTTAGCGAAGGCTTTGAACTGAAATAAGAAAAATCGGAATTATTATTGTGTTTATAAATGTTAAGAGTCGTAGTGAATGACACATTTGCCAGTGAATGCAGAGGAAGGGTCGGCCCATCAGAGCACACCATCCATACCATCCCTGCTCACTGAGGCGACCGCTGATCGACGAAAGTTTTCATTTCAGATCAAAAGATTAGTGGAGAAGAGCAATGGTTCGGTTGGGATGTGTTGGATGTGTTGGATGTGCTGCCAAAGACTGTCGCAGCAGTGGCAGCAGTGGTGCGATCGGCGAGAAAGCGATGAATCAATTGTTACTTTGAATGAATACCAGATTTTCATTTGGCTTTTGCTCTCAAGTCAGCCCTAAATGATTCAGAGCTGGGATGAGCTCATGAGTGGTGGTCTCAAGCGATTCAATATCGCTCTTAACATATCATATTCGGCATCGGAAATGACGGCAACCGACTCATGAAACTACGACTTCCTATCGTTTATTACATATGAGATAACAATACCTTAGCAGTGGTGCCGACACCATCTCAGAGATGATCGATAGTGTCTCTCATATTAGTTAATTTCAACGTTTCGTTTCGCCGATTGTTATCTCTAATAATTATTTGATTAAAAGCTTTCACTTTTCGTCTCTTATTATTACTTAATTTCCTCTGCTATTAGACTTTTAAAGTACTTTCCCTTTCACTCGACTAAGTAATAGTAATGAAGAGATCAGGGGTTTTGAATTATTAGCCCGTATTCTAGTCTAACCTTATCTCCAGTCAACCCATCGTTTCTTAACAAGCAATTACACATTGGTTTCATTCGACAGACAGAAAGAAATAAATCATTAAAAAGTAGTATAAATTTTAATAAACAGTCGGGAAAGGAATAGAAAGAGATTTCTCTTTTTTAAAGAGATTTCAATTTTGTGTTGAATAATGTAGAGTTGAGTTGAATGCCGACGGAAAGCCAAATATGAAATCTCGACTCAACTCAACTTCTTTTTCGATCAGAAACGGCTTAATGTTCGCCCGACTAAGTCATTGTTAACCGCTGTCAAACATGTAATCCAATCGTCACAATCTGGCAAACAATTTGAGGCTCGGATTTACAAGTTTGGCCAATCGTCAATTAAATTGCAGCGCTTTTTGGCCGCTCTTTGCCATTGCATTGCATTCTATTGACATCGCGAGTGTCCAGTCGTTAATCAGAGATGCGAAACGTGAGAACCAGAGCCCAGCATTAGGTCAGTCCCCGACCAGTGGCTCAAGAGATGCAATCCATAGCCCGACAAATGGCTTATTCAACACTTGATTCACAATTTTTGCAGAATTTGCCTCAAATTCATATATTCAAGGAATTTATTGAAAGGCAATTCATGAGAACCATAGTGTAGTCAGTCTATTGTCGTTCGCAGATATGCTATCAATACATACCAATAGACAAACCTCTCGAGGGATTCGTTAGAAGGCTTTGAATATATTTATTCGCAGTTTATATGAGTTTACGAGAGTCTTGTGTTCGGCAATCATTTGATTCCATCATTTCTAACCATTTCACTGAATATTGTTTGGAATGTTTGAGAAGCAGTTATGCGAAAGGATTTCAGTTAATTGACAGTCGAATAATGACTGACAAAACTAATGATACATTAATTTGAATTCTTTTGTCAGACACCGGGAAAAAATCTATCGTCGGGTAAATGGACACAAAATATGCCACATATTTGGTTTCAATGGTCAGCACTGGCGGCGAGTGATTGGTCGCCATCACTGGCTGTGATCAGTCGTCACAAGAACTAGAGATCGAGTAATCAATTTTGTCTCACATTTACTAATCATCGGTTAATTAGTAAATCCTTTTCTCTAATTTCGCGAAACTATTGTTTGTATTTTAATTATCTTTGCTCTGAGAGTAGGAATCGGGACAGCGATGGTCATGACTGGCGATGCAAATTGGATGCCATGATTGGATTGGAGGCGATTTGATGGTTAAATTGGCAACAAATCTAATGGAATTGTATTTCTAAATATAATCGAAAAGCCAGCGAAACGAGTGAAGGGATGACGAAAGTGAAGCAAATGTTAGTTAATGTGCAAAACGGTGTGAGTCTATGAAATGTGTTTAATATAAGATGATATTGTGCTCAGCAGATAATATTGAGTAGATTTACGGCAATGAAATATAGCCGAGCAGTAGTTCAGCAGTTGTTGCGTTGGCGACCACATGTTCGGCACACATACAGAGTGTTCGCTACTTCTCACTACTATACGGATAAGGATTCTCTGTGTGTCTGGCAATGGATGAAACAATCAAAGCAAAGGCCACACAATATCACTGCACCACACAATAACGCTTACTCCTAGTGAGCGTCTGCTGAGTGATGCGATTAGAAGCGAGGACAGTGTGACCTCGGGTGGTCTAATCTGGCCGTTTGCATGAGCACTAACTCTATCGCTTATAAGATTGCAGTAATACAAAGACTTTCCATATTATGCGTACATATTAGGAAAGGTTGAGTCGTCGGCAGTTAACTCGACTGTAATAACGATCGATTGGGTCGACACACGACTCGTCTGTGCGTTGCAGTGCAGTGGCGTTTCGAGCGCTACTCCAATACTAGAATTGGCCAAACTCTTACTCAACTCACCAATTATCGATTGGCTAGTTTCACCATTACAACTTTGAATAGTTTGCTAGGTTAGAATATTATCAGTGCCATTTGATTTTTGAATATCATTTTATCAATAACTAAATACCTTTTGACTCAACATTTAATTAGATAATATTTTTAGAAATAGCAAGTGTAAATTCAGTCGTTTCATAGGTCTGCAAGAAAGAACTGGGTAATCTTATTTTTGCTTATTTTAGTTTAGTCAAATTATATAATTATGAACTCAATAACTAGTAGCCATAGTCCAACTGTTTCTATTGGCAAAACAATCAAGCTAAATCAATATTGACTTCCCCAAAATTGGAGTGGAATGGTGAAGTGCCAACCTTAATTGGTATAAATGCTATAAATTATCTAATTCCCCAATACTAGCAATACTTTGCTGTTTCTCTCCTTCTTATTCTGGGAGTGAAACTTGTTTTAGTCGCGAATCTCACTCCAAATGTTATGTTATTAACAATTTTCGCTCAAATTTCAAATAAATTGAACGAAATGTGAATCGTTTGAAAATAATTACATTTTTTATTTGTCTATATATTTATGTATCACATAATTCATTTCTGGCCCCCATTCAGACCATTCGGTGCCAAAAATGCCATTCGAGTCGAGCGACACAATACTCGACTTCCAGTCAATACTTATTCCTTAAAAGTCTAATAAAAGCGTTAAAAATATGAAATCAAAGATTTCTTCGGACACACAATGAGAAGCCTTTCGAGTCTCGAGTCGTGAGTCTTGGATGGCATGAGAGGAATGGCTGAGAGTTAGCGCCGATCGAAGCCATCGAACATATGTTATCACCATTTCTTGTGCTGATTGTATTCCTCGCCTCGAAATCCCTTATCTATGAGCGCTCATAAATAATCTTCTTTTATCATTCGCTACACTCTTGGCTCCACTCGAGACCAGTGTTGACAATAAATTGTTTGGAATGAATAGTCGCAAAACTCTCTCATCTATTCGTAAAACAATTGTTTCAATCATTTGAATCGAGTGACAGAGGAATGGAGAGATGGAGAGGTCGGCACTTGTCGTAAGGGAAGACCACTTTTCATTTCGCTCCACACAAACGCGTTCCACAAATAAATGATTAGAAAACGGATTTCAGTAATTAATGTCCGCTTATTATGCATTCGATGCTATCTTCAGCTGACATTTGTTTAAATGCACTGCTCTTTGAATGCGAATACAATGCAATGTAACGGACATTAGGTCTGTGAGAGTGAGACGACTCTCATCTCTCAAACAAGTCAAACAAATTTGAGTTCATTCCGAATGGCAATCAAATGATAGACCAATCGGATGACCAAACCTTTCACGAAAGTTATTTATGGCTCTATTATTAATTGAAAAAATGCAAAAGTCATTCGAATCGATCGCCTTTTTCCAAATCAGCAAACATTGTATGCGTTAAATATCAAACTTCATGAGTGATCGATAGCTGGCATTCGCCGTATGTTAGGGACAAGTGATGGTAGGGGACGACCGGTCGAACAATCTAGCAATCGATGCAATGCCAGCCGACACTCCATTCAACGATACATTTCTCTCCTCTTCTGTTGCAATACTATGTGTTGTATGAAAGCCAATGTTTAAATACAAGTCATTTAGTTTTTCAATTCCGTGTTATTAATCGAATTGTATTAATGCTATTGTTTTCATATGACATCGATTTTGGTCGCAATCTGTCCGCGGATTTCCCGGATTTGCAAAAACGATAAAAATAGATTCAAATCTAGTTATTCACTCGTCTGGCGCTCCAAACGTCTAATGCCAGGGATTTAACGGGAAATTTGCAAAAATTTTAATCGAAAAAGTGTTGTTCGATAAGTCGTTTTTGGACACGAGTTGTGTAAATTGAGTTCAGACGTCGAGACATCGACTGCGAGAGTGAACTGAATTGAGGCACGACTTAAATGAAGCGCTACTCAGCTCTCAGTGCACTCCAGAAACGTTCGCCAGTTCTCCGATACCGACGAGAAATATTGAAAACTTTTTTTCTCATTGAACTCGCGTTTTATAAAACAGTGGAGAATCGGCTGAAAGGCATCAAAGCGTCAAATATTTTGCGTTGTTATTCGGCTCAATGAACATTCAGTATTAAAGTTAGGAAAAAATTGTGGATCTGCTCGGGGCTAGTGATGCCGATAGAGTACAGCATTGAGAGTGAGTCCAATTCTCAGTCCTCTCGCATCGATGTATCGCTCACTTGGAGAGGATAGCAGTGTTGAGCCGTTTGTAAGGCCTTTCACTATAAAAGTCTATTTTATTAAAGACTCGTAATATGTTTTTTCATTGCTTTCATTGCTTTTGTTACAGATTTAGACTTCAAATCAAATAGAAGTCTATTTAATAACTTGAGTACAAATGGCCGCTAAATACTAGGTTTGAGGGACGGGTCAGTTGGAGGGATACGGTCCGTACAATCGCTCGCTTTTATAGCCCTATCGTTACTGTAATTTATATTCTGTATTAATATCTACTATTATTTTGAATTACTTTTCGGAATAAACTTTTCTTTCGATGAATTTGTTTCAAATTTCTCCATATTTTATGGACAATAAATCAGGACTTTATTGCATACAATTCCAATGGATTATCGTCTCTGACATAAGACATGAGATATGCAGCGAAACACAAGAGTTATATCCATTCAAACATTGCATATATCGGACACAACAACACTGCGAACACACAAACACTGATCACTCGATTCCCGAACTTTGACTTTAAATATCTGTCGACAGTTGAGAAATATTTTTTGAGCACTAATTCAATAAAGTTATCGAAAATAAATTGTATGAAAAAAAAATGTTTTATATGTTTGGCCAATATTCTGGTGCTTCGGAGGCATGAATTATAGCCACAGGAAATTTCTTGGAGACCAATAGGTTCGGTGTCTTCACTCATATGTTTGAGTGCGACTAATATTGGGCCCGAAATTGGAGTCTCGACTATCATTTTGGGCAAAATTAAACTCAAAGTTGAGTAAAGTTTTCTCAAGTATATAACGATTTATTTTTTAAGTCCAAATTGCTTTCTCTCTCTTTGGAGTCAATATGTTTGACAAAACATTTGCCTCTTTTAACGTAAATATCATATCGATTGCGAACAACAGTCGATAGTATGAAACACAACAAACATAAGAGAAATGACAATAGAGTGCCGCCAGTGTTGCGATGTGTGATTGCCTCGGATATAATGGACTACAACTGTTCTAATGGCAAATCATTACACGATATTAATTATTAATTAACGTTTTATCGCAATTTAATAAATTATAAGCACATAATGAGCGCAACGATCGCTACAATCAATAGTGAGTTTGCGAATGCGATTTTCATTAGGTATATGGCATTCATTGCATTCGTTACGAGTTGTATGAGTCGTACGATTCATAAATAATTGCAGAATATATTATAGACATATATTTTATTATCATTTATTATGACTCCAAGAATAATGCCGGTCGAGTCGACCATAATCATTTAATCCAGTTTAATCATCTGTCTTCTAATATCTGTAACCAAAAATAGAAAAAAGGACAAAAATTAATAATATAGAAACCAATTTTTATTTGCAAAATATAAGGGCCATTGAAATTGTGGTGATCGGAATCGAATGTGAGTGGTAACTAGCAACTCAATACGGAATGTTGAATAGACTCTATTCAATAGGCTATCAGTAAGAATGCAAGTGATGAGACGCTGCCGACCTTACTCGGGTAACGTTAGGTAACATTCCGTCATAATGACACTTAATTATAGTGATAAGGAAACGTTACGCACGGAAGGATATACAAAATGTATTAAAAGCAAGTTCAATCTGATGAATAAAATATGAAATTTATTCAATAACATCACATTTCTCTGTTTATTCATTAGATATTCATTATCATTTCAATCAAAATGTCCAGCTCAAACAATGATTTCGAAAATATATCAATTATTAAATAAAACAAATTTATCAAAATGTTGTTTGCTTTTGCATATTTTAAAACAGTCAACAGTAGGCATATGTGATAGAGTAGGCATGTGTAGCATTGCGTCAATATGACAGGTCAATTGAACATTTCACCGGAATCTTCATCCCCAGCGATCTGTCTTTTGTGTGAGTGATGACACTTTAATTACAATACCGTTCCCTCAAAGCCAAACCATTGACAGCGATATGCCGTTTGACATAATAAACTCTCATTTCAATAGAAATCCATTTAATGTCAATGACTCTCGAAATTAACAATCGATTAATAATTTATTCACCAAGATATTCAATTTAGAATACAATTTAGACTCGCTTTTCGTTAAATGCCTTATTTATTATTCCAAATGAGTTAACTCAATAGCTCAACGGCTCAATAGATAAGTTGGGCTGAAGTTTGAGTTTTCTCTCACCGGAAGACTGATAATCAACATAACGATCAATGAATGCCTTCTTATCCGCGAGTCATTGAAATTCTCAAACGGAATAACGAGCAGAAAATGATGTCTTTTGACAAAAGTTTCATTACTGACGTTCCCTTTCTTCGCTGTTACATAAAGAAAGAGATGTTATGATTTTTTTATTACTCGAGCTCTACGTATCACCAGAACCCGGGTGAGAGAGCCAGCGCTGTCTCTATGCTATCGGTGAGTGATGGCCAAGCTCATGTCTACCCAAGAAACCCAAGAGAAGTGAAAGGCTCGGTCGAACTGGTCAATTCAACATCGATTGCCTCCGACTTTGACCGGAATTTCGGTTTTAGCCTTAATTCAGTTAAATCACTACTAATTCCGGTTTAAATTTAGTTTAAATCCGGTTTCCGACGGATAATATATCGAAAATTGCGATATCGATCGCAGAACTGGGAAGGATTGTGCGGATTGCACCTTGTTAGTGGTGATGTGTGGCCAGCGGTGACGCTCTGCTCATTTGGTCGTTAATCTGGACTCTGGTCTGTATGTCTATACTAGGCTAAGATCTAATACTCTCCGCCCATAAGCAGCGACACATCGCATCACATCATTCGGCGGTTGTACTGATGTACTCGTTGTCGACACATCTCTACATCCATACAATGGCTTCTCGTTTCTCTCGCGAGGATTATGGGACCAAATGACAAATTATTGTTCGCCACCACTGACTGTTGATATTTTAAACGCTGTTCACTCATACAGAGTGTGTTTGTGAGGACAGAGTGTGTGCTGTCCTTCACTCAACTTATTCTTCTCTCTGTTTGTACTAACGTCTAATCCAAAGAAGATATTCTTTCACTCAATTCTCTCTATGAATGGCACCAAATAAACAGATCTCCTTATGAATGACTGTCCTATCGTCCCAACAGAATATGTAATCACGAAGTATCTAATCTAAAATTAGCCATCCCTTGCCATCGTGGCTAAATATTTAAAATGCCGAAATCAAAAAATAATTTGAAATTATAAAGAAAACAAACAAAAACAGAATTATTAGAATATAGCTTAACTAGAGAACTTCTAAGACGACAGTTAATTTAAATAATTTTATGGTCGATCGATTAATAAGTGGCAAAATTGGTGTAGGTTGGTTTATAAATCTAAATTACAAATTATGACTATTGTCTTGTATTTTAGCCATGGTTATTGGTATATAAATATAAATATAACTCTCCATCCATATGTGATTTAGACGTTTAAAAATATTTATTTTAGTATTATTAGATAAGATTATACACTATAGCGTTAGTCTAACTGCATTAGATATTATCACCAGGATTAGTTGAGATTTAGGATGGATTAAACTTTTTGGAGCTATATTTTTGATGATAGCACTGTCCTCGCTATCAGATAAATAGTTTTTAAATCCTATGAAATTGCATATAATTTGCAGTAGATTTCCGAACCCGAACTCAAACTCGAACGCAAACTTATCTCAAGTGTTATACACATTGAAAAATGATTTGCGCGATAATACGATGCGATGGGATCTGTTCTTCGGCTCTTGACTGGCGAGGAACGCATTGCTGGCGATGAATGGCTACGAATGCATAATAGCAGTGAATTTATAATCGCGTATTCGTAAAGTGAAAATGTTTTATGATTTGCTTTCGCTTCTGATTGTTTAGAGTCTAAGGCTTTCAGAATTGGATTTCAGCCAAACATGACTCACATTAATAACGCGAATATAAAGCCGATTCTGTTCGAGGAATGGCTGGCGAGGAATGGCTAGTCGGGTGCCGCCAGTGATAACTAGGCCGTATCGGACCATCACTTTGGCACAACTCTTGTGCTCACTATTCACTTCTCGCTGTTCGCTCTTCTCTGTTCAGTTCAGTGATAGCTCTCAACTGACGCACAATATATATGGCTCTGCAGTGAATGCGGGCATCGCTGCCATCACTGGCCTCACAGCCATCGCAAGCCTCGGAATCATCGGCGGAGAGCGTAACGACACGAACCTCGGTTTGCACTCAAGCAAGAAGAAGACGGATTGATGAGTTGCTTGGCTGGTCTGGTCTGCTCTGGTGGCATCCAGCACTGCCTGCCCATCCCTGCGCCCATTTGCGGTGCTGCTCGCCTGGCATTGTGCTCATGGCTCAACGGATCAGCCGGAATGACGAGCCCTTCATTGGACCACTTTCTCCACTTTTAATGTTGTTTAAGTTGGGTTCGGGTTTATGGCGAGAATAGCGGACAGAATACATAAAAACAGTTCTCATAATAACAGTATTGATATTTCAAAGGACCGATGGCTGCAAATGCGCTCCTTTTCCACAATGCATTAAATCTTTCTTTACTCGCGAAGTGATCATCAAATTTACGTAAACGAATGCATCCCTTATCGAAATGTTGTATTGCTCGGCACTACACTCACACTCCGCACTTGTCTATAGTCTATACACTACTTGTCTCTACTTCTGTACCACTTCTTGCGCTACTTGTGAATGCAGTGGCAGTCCGTGTATTACCAGTGTGTGTCTGAGCGCTCCAAACATGTGGCCATTAGTGTATTATTCGTTATCTAAAGCCAAAAGATTGTGAGAATAAATATAATGTGTATAACGATTGGCAGAGAATAGCCTTTTCTTCTGATTTAATATAATATCTCTGTTATTAAGGCTAAGACTCGACCGCTTTATTCCATTGCCGTTCGCCGTCTGCTTAACCAGAATAAGCGTTTCAGACCATAGATTCGCTATTAATTAGTATCAATTCAGACATTTTCGCTTCAAAATTAGATTTAGTCTAAAGTCG
>JAQGBE010001029.1:0-12969 GCA_034698225.1 Scheloribates latipes | reverse complement strand
TAGCGTTGGGCAATTTCACGGTTTTTAATTTTAACTTTGAAATTTCAATGAAATTTCAGTGAAATTTCAACAAGAAATTTCAAAAAATTTCACAGATCATCATTTTTAGCTTGGAGTGAGACACGACACATGAAATTTCAGTGAAATTTTCATTGAATTTCATTGAAATTTCGCACTGAAATTTCAACCTCTGAAAAGCAGCCCAACACTAGTCATCACTCGAGTGTACAATTTTGCAATTTTGCATTAGCCGTCAGATGGCATGAGTGTCGACGTTGTGTTCAATCGGAGGCAAAGCTTTTGAACCAAAATTATGTTATATTTGTTTGACTCAATTTGACTCACGATTTGACTCAATTTTTAGTTATTTTAATAGATTTTAATTATAAATCATAATTCGGTTTAATTGCAATCAACTCTAATATAGCTATTATTTTGTGTTTGCAGTCAAAGCCACGAATCAAATGAAATGAATGACAACATAATCGCTCAGTTGGAGACCTGTGCGCAAATGCTCTTGGTGAGTGTTGGCCTGCCATTCTCTTCACGCTAATTACCCAGTCAGCCAATTAGCCAATTAGCCAATTAGCTTGCGCATTTGTTCACTAGATTCATCAATTAACTAAATCATAACTTGCATTATCTGCTCCTAATTGAGACCATTCTATAGCCTAAAGCAAAGACAATCGCTTCGTTAGCTAACAATCATTACTTAACTCTGAGACTAACTCTTGAACGGCCGTCCGATCTGTCCATTAGGCGCCTCCCGAGTGCGTGACCGGTGAGCAGCGAAACGGCGCTCAACAGGTGTTTCTGGACTTCCAGAAAACGAAATGTCCGTTCGATCTGTGCCGACAGATACTGGAGACCAGTGGAGTGCCGTTCGTTCACTTCCAGACCGGCTGTTGCCTGAAGAACGGTGTGATCAGAGACTGGAACTGTTTGAACGAAGAGCAGCGCAAAATGCTGCTGAAGTACTTGAATGACTACGTGAACAGTCGCCGATTGGAGCCGTTCGTCTGCGAACAACTGCTTCTGGTGTGCGCTATAATCGTGAAGCGCGTGGCCATCGATGAGGGCAATGACTCACAGACTTTGGCGCAGATCCTGTCCTATCTGTACGAGACTCTGTCCAATGTGAACAGCGATCTCAACAGTCGGATGGTTTGCTGCACATCCCTCTTGTCTGTGATCAACGAGTACTCATCTTCGACTCGGGCCTCAGACTTCGGTCTCTCCTGGGCTACACATCTCAGGGCGAAGAAGAAATTCGAGAACACACACCTCAAGAGTATCTTCCGTTGTGTTGTGTCCACTCTCATGACACACCTGTCCGTCGCCGAAGACAATCGAGGCTCCGAATGGCTTCTATTGGCCCAAAAACTGTTCCGAATTTGCGATTTCATCCTTTCGTGGAATTTCGATGTAATCACAATATTTTCGTCGCAATATGCAAAACATGTCGACTCTATTGAAAACCCTGTCCTCCAACCGGCCATTGACTGGAAAGAGGTTCTGTTGGACGGCGATGTGGTCAACATATTCTTGGAAATGCATTTGTGTGTGCGCTCGACGGGCGACGAAAAGCTAATGCATTACTCTCTCCAATGCATTAATCAATTGTCTTCATTGAACGGTCCGATCATTATTAACGCCGAGAATAGAACTAAATTTTTGAAGACCATTATCACCGGAACGACGGGTTTAGTCCAAAGGATTTGCGATACGATTAAAATCGGTGAAGTCGTGCCAATTAGTGCTCTAATCAATAGGATTTGTGTTCGCCTTCAGTGCAGAGATCAAATCAATTTCGTTGAGATTCAAGTCTTGAAGACAATGCTCGAAGTGATGGCTCAAATCACATGTAAAGTACTTTTCGATTCTCTCGCTTCCAAAGATGAAGAAGACTTCGAACGCTATAAGCTGTCAGCGGATAATCTCCTCAACTCATGGATGTCTATCATTGCTATCATCGAAAGAGCCAACAGAAGAGAAGAAATGGATCCGAACAACGAGAGACGAAGCCAAGAGATGCTCAAAGTGGAGGCCCTCTCCCTCTGGACGCGACCCATATTCGAAGCCTTTGTTCGAATCCATTTGAGTCAACCTCAAGGTCTGCGAGCTGTCAGCACAGAAGTAGAGGACGACATCCATGAGTTTGAAGATACAGACATTGTTCTCTATGGCGATCAATTGAATGCCATCGGTTCCATCGGACGCATAGATGCGAGTCATGCGATCAATTGTTTGATCCAGATTTTGACTCTTCGCGTCAATCAATTAGAGGCTTGTCTCCGAAAAACTGATTCACAGGAGAAGACAAATGAATGGATGACTGTGAGCGAAGACATTCATTGGCTGATTTTGATCGCCGCCAATGTGCTGACACAAACCAATTATGGCGAGCGAGAGCTGATACCATCTCAAGTAATGTCCTTCTCCATCAACTCTCAGGCAGATTTGGGCAAAACTGTTCAATCGCTGCAAAACTTCGACCCTTTCACTACTGATTCGATTGATCCGGTGGTGAGAGTGATAACAATATTGTTGAAGTTGTGTCAGATGGAAAAGTTCATGTGTGAGAACAATCTGTGCCAATGGATGAGTCCTCAGGTGTCCCTCTCATTGACGACATTCATCTCGCGGTTTATGTTAACCTATTTGTTGCCCAATGAGAACGACTACAATGAGATGAGTATTTGCCTCAACTCGTGCTTCGGCCGCGACTCGCCTTACGCCAGCTCTGTCCTCGACTTCATTGTCGATCATATCATAACCAAATTGGTCTTCTGGTCGAGTGAAGCCCAGGTGACCGAAGAGTCGTCGCTCTCTTTAGTGCATTTCGTCAAGAATTGTGTCGAAAGATGTAAAGCTCTGAATAATTGCGTTCATATGAATAGGCTTTTGGCCAAACACTCGGCCAATGAATTGCAGAACATTTCGATTAATACTCGGAAAAACATATACCAAGTGTTGGTCCATATCGTGACCTATAAGCCGGAACTATATGACCAACTGTTCCAACCACTGATAGAACGCTATCAGAAGATTCGTATCTCATTGGAAGAGAGGAATACAAGCGAACCCTTAAGACTAGCAGTGATTGAACTCTGCGAATGTCTGGAAGGCATCGCTTGTGGGACGACAGCCGTCAATATAAACAATGTTTGGCCCAACTTTATGGCCCCGATCTTCCATCAGTTGCATCAGATGTTGGCCGCTCTGCATAACTACAACTCGGCCGTCCTGGCCATTCTCAACTTCCAGGGCCAGCTGACCAATCGCATCCTCTGCTATCTGTCCGACAACGAAGTGGTCAACTTCTACAACAGTTCGATCGCTATTCTCAATGAGTACGCCCGCCATAACTGCGGCCGTTCGTCGCGCGAGGCCTCCGATGACGAGGACAGCTATAATGACATTCTAGTTATCCTCAACTTCTTGAATGACTTGGCGGCTAAGGATTTCATTGAGTGGTTCCACGACTCGATTAAGAGCGAACAGAGCTCTGGCATAAGCGCCACTCAAGTGGTGTTCGTCGGACTCAATATCATAATGCCTCTGATGAACGCACAGCTCTTGGAGTTCCCCAAATTGTGTCAGAGCTACTACAAGCTGATCGTCTTCCTGTGCGAGGACCCGGAGCGCCTCCAGGGTCTGCCCGACCACCTGATGCAGTCGATCGTTCAGAGCGTTCAACTCGCGCTTAAGTCCACGTGAGTTATCGAGTCGACACTCGACGACACTCGAAGTCGTCCCAAACCATTCCAAACCCAACCAAACCATTCATCTATTTATATAACATTATCAGAGCTCTGCGCGACTTATCGCTCGACTCAGGCATTCTGTCAAAAGCGATATATTTGGTGACAAACTATCGCTTGTTTTATAACAAATAGCTATTTCTTATAATTAATTGAATCAATCAATACTTATCAGAAGCGCTGACTTTTGGCTCGAATTAAGATCGGAACCAATTATCGCCACATTAGACCAGTTATCTAAAGAGGACATAAGAGTCGACACAAGAGTTTACACAAATCCAAAATAAGAGCTATTCTTCGTGTGATTGAGACTCACTTGAAGTTGAGATTAGATTCGACTTTAATTTGTTTGTTTTGATCTCAATTACAGATTGTTATCAATAATTGCATTAATTGTATAACAGGTTCGGCAATGAAGTGAAGAGCAATTGTCTGACCATCATATCGGTGTTGGGCACCCACGCGATGCGCGAGCCCAACAAGTTCGTGACGATCGTCCACCTGCTGGAGCCCTTCCTCAGCCTGATCTTCGAGTTCACCTTGTTCGAGTGCGGCACCAGCAACGACGTGACGATGCGCGAGAGTGTGGCCAACGCTCTCTTCTCTCTCATCTGTTGCTTCCCTTCGCGATACCAAGAGTTGGCGCAACAGATAATCAATTCCTCGAAAGAGCCTTCGGTGCAGAAGCAGTCGCAGACGGCGTTCGAGAAGCTGATGGAAGGCCTGTCTCTGGACGGGGCGCGCGTCCATAGGGCGGCCTTCAAACGCCGGTTCGAGACGTTTGTCGTCGAAATACAAGGACTGCTTTGTATTAAATGATTGTTATATTTATTCTCTGCTCTCAAGTGTTCCTCATTTGGTGTCAAACAATAAACGGTTCGAACTTTTAATGGCATTTAAAAAATTAATTGGAATTTAATGTCATTTTATGGCACTTTTGAATGTTTTTACATAAAATAGTCTCACATTTGAAATATTTAATAACTTCTAAACAATTGTAATAACTCTTTGATATCCTATACATGCTTATCATTTCCATTGACTAGTGATTCGCGCATTTCTTTCGTGTCGTTACGGATCTCCTTCTCTATCACTATCGCCGTCTTGACATCGTTGACACAGTTGTTGGCATCGGTTCCCTCCCTTCCGAACAGCAGTTTCTCGCGTTTCCTCATTCGTCGCTGAATTCTCAATATGAAAGTCATGAGGAAAGCGCCGAAAAGGGGAGGAATTCCGGCCAATATGAAGGCCAGTGTGTAATCGCCTTTCAGGTCATAGATGTAGGCTTTGAGTGCAATCGAGAAACAGAACAATCGATAAGTTAGTGATTAGTTAGTTGTCGACAGTTGTCAACGGATCAGTTACCGGCGATGGGCGGACCCACAGTCAGCGGCAATGAACAGAAGCACAGCAGAAGACCGATCGCTTGACTCGCGTTCTCGGCTCCGACCAAATCGAAGGCAATCGGTCCCAACAATGAGATGAAACAGCCGTCGAAGACGCCTAATCCGCAACATATGAGGAGAAGACCGAAACTGTTGGCCACTGTAATCATGATTGTGAGGAATCCGATCGAAACGAACGCGATTTGCTGTAAGACTATGCGATTGACGTGCGATATGTCTGCGATCGGGCCAGTGATGAATCGGCCCAAACAGCTGAAGGCACCGATGCACGTGACCAGCAGTTCGCCGTTGAAGTCGGACTGGATGTCGTTGGCGTGCTTGACCAGGTGGAAGAAGGGCACGAAGTAGCCGAACAGCGAGAACAGGATCGTCACCGACCATAACAGATACAACTTATTCCGGAAGAGACCGGAATTCAGAATACTTTTGGCCGTAGTCTTGCGCTTCTCTGACCCATCGGTTCTGTGGTATGGCTTCTCATTGAAAGACAGGTTCTCTTTGAATGTGAGCGCACAGACCATCAGTACTGACATCAGAAGCGATAGGTATTCCAGAGTTGTTTGGATGCCTTTGCTGTCGATAAGCATCTTAAGTATGATCGGCATTATAACGGTGAAGACGGCACTGCCCGCTGTGACCAACCCGTTGACCAGACCTAAGCGGCGTTTGAAATAATGGCCTAAAATGACGAGCGAAGGCGCGTAAGCCAGCGATGCGCCCAAACCAAGAATCAGTCCGTAGGTCAGGTATAAGTGGATCAGTGACGTCGACAGCGAACTCATGTACATCCCGACGGTGGCCAACAGACCGCCGATGAAACTGATTCGTTGGATTCCGAACCTGTCGGTCAGTATCGAGGTTATGATCGAACAGAAGAAGATAAGTCCGACGCAAAGGGAGCCGACGCCCGCTGTGGAGGACATAAGACATTAGTGGCGAAGACAGAAGATTGATGTGATATCCAAGATATTTGTGTATTTGTTATGTTTATAGTGTTTGTGGTCTATAAATAGCTGCGAAGTGTGTGATCCAGAGTTCAGATCTGATCTGCAATTGTCTTATTTACTGATTCTCTGTCAATGACTTCGACGGCATCGCCAGTCAGTCAGAGCGCAGAGCCGTTGAGTACAGCCGAGAGTAAGACGAATCAGTGGCGGCCAAAGGGGGGGATAGACTGGTTTCCCACGGGCAATTTTTTTGGCGAATCCCACCTGTTTACCCGTGATTAATTAAGTAATAGGGGCGGCCATTTTCGGCAATATAAACTGGATTTATCCACAATTAAGCTCAATTCACGTCAATTTAACTAAACTAACGCCGAAATAGACCTAAAATCGAAAGAACGACTTAAATCGTATGTAATTAAGCTTAATTTAACTGGATTTAGCCGAAAAATTGGCCTCCCTGATCCCCCTGGCCGGCTAAGATTGGCCACCACTGCAGACGAATGTCAATCGAGTTATTGATTGAGTTGTGAAACACATCTTATCTTAACTCAAATGCATTTATATATAACTTTCTTATAATTTATTGATTTCTATTAAATTGTCTGAAAAGAGAGGCTTTGCTAATGTAATGTAATGTCGAATGTCTACCACTGTTCTACAAAGTGCTCTACAAAGCCAGACGTCGTCTCCAAGCAGAGGCAGTTCCTCGAAGAGCGAGGCATCGATGCAATGCCAACCACCGACTCATCGGCAACGACCCGATCGGCACAAACGCCTCCCAAATATGCAAAGATCACTAAAACTATTATTTATTTTAACCCTATTTATAGATTGAGTGCTATATATGAGTGAAGTATAACTGTATAACTCGATTGTCGCGATCGAGTGGTGTTTGTGTCGGCACTACTACTCCTTCGACACTTCGACTGCACATTCATTCCATTCCAGCGATCGCTTCGATTGCTAATCAATTTTAGAGGAAATACTGATTTTTTGCTTTTTTATCGCAAATTTATCAAAAAGTCTAACGATTTAAAAGTAATCCGAAACTGAACTGTCGTTTAGAGTTCATCGGATCAGAGATCGAGCGCTCGAGTGTTGGACTATCTTTGGGTCCAATTTGTGGCAAACTTTCAATTTTGTGATTTTGTTTTTCGCGTTTTGTTTCAATAATACAATTGTAGTCAACATTCAAAACCACTTATTAAGTGAATGACAAATATTTTGGATCTGTTTTTCCACGAAATCAGAGCCAAACTTGTTTTCAATCACTTCTATCGAGTGATCGACTGTTTTGACAGCAATTGTCGCCGAACTGTGATCTCTGGCTCTGCGGTTGAGGACAATAAACGAGAATAAACGAGGAAAATAATAAAAAATAGGATAACATATCAATTGAGATGATGTATGAAAACATAATGCTTTGAATGAAGTGTTTGATTGAATCTAATAATTATAAATAAATACGAATTTGTTTTTTATCCTTGAAAATTGAAAATCGAGTCTAAACTCACTTCTGAATTCACTTCTATATTATATATTCACTGATTCATTGGTAATTCATTGGTAATCAAAATTCTGGTTTCGCTTCAAAAGCAATAATAACTGCGAGTTTAGACTCATTTCTGGTTTGAAAAGCGGATTCACTTTTCGAGCGTTGAAGCGATTCTTTTGCCGAATAACTCATCGGTTCCTAAGATTTAGAAGAGAATTGAAATTTTGAATATTTTCCAACTTTCGGAAAGCGCTGAACCTTTTTATTAATAAACTTTGGGTTAAAAACGCTTTTAAGAGAATTTTGAACTGAGTTTGGAAGAGAAGCAAAGGATTGACCCAATCGTGCAGTGGTTCGACACCACAACTGATCAATGACTCGATCGCTCCTATCGACAGATAACGGCTGACAGACGTTAGACACCAATCACTCGAATATATCGGCCAAAAGACGCGGAATTTTCTCATATCAGTGGACGGGATGTCCAGAACTCGAGTCGAGTCACTCGTTCGACACTTTGGCTTCAATTGAATCCATCAGACATTTCATGATAGGATAACTGTTCTACAATCCAGTTAACTGAATACTTGGTCAATAGTAGTCAATGAGTTGCCATTCACTTCCCACTCGAGACCTTTCAGAGTCAGAGTCAGTCACCTTGTACATAGTTAGTACGGTTAGTTTTAGCTAATCATCGCTCTATAATTGAGTTCTGATTAGAGATAATTATAATCTCTTTTTGGCGTTGGATGAAGAAATTGGGGAATTTTTTGAGTCATTCCAACTGAGCTTAAGTCCAGAGTCTGGACTCCAGACCAATTAGCGCTGGCAATTACAGACAATACAATGCACAATGCGAGACAGTTAATGAGCTAATGAGCCAATGAGCCAATGAGCTAGGTGCAATTATTAGACAATTATCGAGAAAATTGTAAATACCTATTAACGGTTCGAGGAATTGAATCTTTTCTTTCGTTTTGAACATTTCGATGAGATTTACATAAAGAACTCCGAAGCTGTTGACCACTCCGAAGATGGTTCCGTTGATGGTAGCGCTGGCCATAACGATGGCACAGCTGTGAACAGTGAACTTGTCAACAGAACTGTCTTCCGAGTCATCGCTTCCAGTGCTGTATTCGTCGACTTTTCTAGTTTTGACCACATCTTGAGTGCCGTTCGCGGCCTTAATAATGATTGGTTTGCCGTTGACTCCGTTGATCATCAGATTTCCGTTTTCACACACGTTTACCATCTTTTGCTCTCGTTTTAGATAATTCGGAAGAAATTGAAGGTTTTCTGCAAATGCGGTTCAAAAATATCCTTGAATTTGAAGTTTGGCTAAGAATAAGTGATGCGAGGGATCGAGTGGGCGAACGGTTGCCTCGATTCAGACGATTGCGGCGATCGAACCAATTGTGCGGATCTCGCAGTAGAGATACCACTGATTGGATGGCAATGATTGGAGCGGCGAATGGCTAATAAGTGGTGGCGAAGTGGTGGCACTGCCAGGTAATATCACAATGGGTGCTGCAACTTGCAACTGGCAACAGCTATAGAGCTGAATAGAGCTAGAATAGAGCTGACACGAGACGAGACGAGACGAGTCTAACCGGACATCTCTGGGATGACCACAATCAGCAATCAGAGTTCACTCATTGTCGCACTGGTCGTCGCGTTCTTACAACTGTTTGACAACTGAAGACTCGGTTCGAAAATCAACTAAAGTTTGGAGAAATAGCAGTGAATATAGTTATAGGAGTTATGAGAAGAAGTGAACGAATGAATGCAAACCTAATCTAAACTTAACAGAGAATACGATTCTGGGAATAGAGGTCTGCATCGAAGCAGTGGAGGCCAGACCTGACAGACCTGACGCCAGGCTATCCATTAATTGTCTCCATTATTATCGGCCATCAAATGCCATAATTTGTTCCAACTTTTTATGAATTAATTATTTTATAATTTTCATCTTAATTAACGATTAATTCCTTTCAGAGAAATCCAGTGAATGCGCGAAAAGCCATTAAATTCGAGTGAAATTATGGAATTAAATGGTTTTGCAATACCAGACGCCGTAAGCGGTCTATCGTTATCGCACACCATATCTGACCGTCTAATCCGTCCCACCGTTTGATAGGACACTCAATAATTATAAAACACTGGCTTTATATGCATTCGAATTCAAATTATGGAAACCTTTTATCAATCGTTTATTTGTTTTGTTTTTATTCGTGGAATAGAATTTTGGATTCTTTCAAAATTCTCGTTTTGTTTTTCATCAAAGATGTGATTTATTTTTGTTGTTTTGCCTCAATCAAGCTCAATTTGGCAAATTGTTGAGTTAGAGGAGCTATTTGTTTGTAGAATGATCGAGTCGATTGACCAGGAAGAGTGGCAGAATGACAGATGGAGTTGGCTAAATAGGTCATTATAACAAGGTTTGTTTTTGTTTTCCATAATTGAATTCAAGGAATAATTTATTGACAGTAATTAGTTTGGAATTAATATTTTGAAACCAAAGGGTCGATAAGGAGACAGATCGGGGACTGTCGGAGGGCTCGAAGTCCAAGATCGTCGCCGATTTGGGTCAATCGCCAATTGGAATCACTATTAACTAATTCATTTAAAACAGTGATAACTCTTTCAATGCGACTATTATTAAGAAAAAGACGTGACCTTAGAAGCAGTGGTTTAATAGACTTCAGGTCTCTATTGGTTGGAAACTGTGGAGAGGTTTACATCTGTACTCTCTATACGCTATACTCTATACTCTATACTCTATATAGCGGTCTCTCAATAGAGATGAACCGCAGATGTAATGCAATGCAATGCCGTAACCATAGCGTCGCCCAAGACTTCAGAATAGAACTGAAGGTCAATGCGAACCGTAAGCAAAGAGACTCTCATTCAGTCTCCGCAACGACAGACAGACTGAGAGCCAGAGCCGAGTCGAGTGGAGTCGACCGGCGCGGACACAAACCCTAATGACTGCCAAAGGGCTCACCGCTCAGCACACGACAGCTCTGACACCGACAGCGCTGGCAATTCAGTCATACACTCCTAGATTATCGCCAATCGATCGCGATATGGCTTTTCTACTCAATTAGCACCTTGTTCATCGTTCATCGTTCATCGCTCACTTGTCGTCCACAAATCTCTTTATCGATTAAATACTAATATTATTAAAACTTCGATATATTTGTAACACAATTACTATTAGTCTTGCAATTAACTGATAAAACCCATGCTTTGCGCCATCGCTTCCATTCAATGCTATTCTCTATTCAAAGAATATCTTTAAATCATTTTTTCAATATTCCTGTCAGCGATCTATTGCTAGGACTCATGACTTATGTCAGCCGTGAGAACTATTGCTGAAAATGATGTCAATTCCATTAATTACCTAGAATTTTATAGCAAGTTTTAGAACTAAACATAAAATTTTGAATGTATTACCAGATATGTTGGTTGATATTGAAATTTTATAAAGAACTGCACTTCAGAAAGAATTCAAGAAAGAAATCGACCGACTCTTCTGGTAATAAACCCGAAACTCTATAGCGGCTACTTAAAACAAAATTTAACTAGCCAATTCTTAACTCAATCACATGCCACCTTGCAATTATGATGTATAATTACACCCTGAACAATATTCCGAAAGAATTTTTCAATCAACTTAAGCCATTCAAAAGTTGTAACAACGTACAGTGTTACCTCCATTCCGGCGAATTCACCGTGATGAGAAAAAATCTGCCAGAATCGAATTCTGCCAGAATCGAGAATGAGATTAATTGAGCTATTCATTAACAATATGACATTTTTAGCAATATTTCAGTTTATAACGTGATATTATAATCACAGTTATGATAAATAAGGCATAGTTAAACAAAATTAATTTTAATTTGTCTAAATTTGGTCTTTATTATAAAAAATTTTATTCTTAGGATTTTAAAATTAGTTATAGTTGTCTAGAGATTATTGTTTCAATCCGTAGATTACTTCTCAACAGACTTTTGAAATGAAATCTAAATCAACTGAAATACTGTCTTCAGTCATGTCATATAGATTGCCATCAATAATGGCAAATACATTGAAATTTTGGGAACATTAGCTACAATCGAGGTACAGACAAAGCTATGTGTGCACTCAAAATCATTAGCTAGAATCGAATTTATGCCGGAATCGAATTCGCCCAAATCGAGGTAGTTTAGCATTAGAGCTCCCACACACACAGGGAATCCGACAAGATTTTTGGATTTTAATTTAATAAAACACGAAAAATCCATGGTGATATGATTATTAACCGTGATCTATTTCATACGGCAATCACGTCGACAAATTTATGTATTCCAAGTTTTTAACCACATTTTCTGGTTATTAATTGATAAATAAATGTGAGATCTTGAAAATATGCTCACTTGCAATTTATATTGATAAATATGAATTAATTTTCAAACGAATTGAATTAGAAAAATCATTTATTCAATGAAAATCAAAAATTTTGATTTAAATTCTGCAATAAGTTGACACAAATATCAGTTAAGGAAACAAAAGAAATACAAATGAAAAAAGATTATATTCTAAGAAATATAGGCAAAATACAGAATTTTAGGACGAAAATCAAGTTTTAAAGGGCGAAAAGAGTTTTGAAAGTTTGGTTTGTCTGTAGATATGCCGCTCATTGCCACCCGCTGTTAGGTACGAACGATAAGTTCTTGTGCTTATAAGCTTATCTAAGTTCAGGACAATGGGTACTCCTTTGGCTTGAAAAGCATTTTCGCTCATAACATCCGAATAATAGCGGTACACAAAAATAAATTTAAATGAATAGCCTATAATTACCAGTTTGGACTCCAATAAATAAATAGCTTGAACATAAAAATATTTAGCGAACTCGTCTGTCTGTTCTAATGCATAAAAACAATTGGAATTTAGAATCAGACCATCAATTGTTATGCTCTCGCAAATTAATAGATGAGTATTGGTATGATTTGGCAAAAACCTTCGGTGTATATCAGGAATTTGAGAGAGGAAAATCAATTTTTCACCAGAAAATTCGAATTTTCGAGTCATTAGATTATCTGGATAACCGATCAGAGCCTGTTTATACTGACTAGACTCAGCTAATGTTTTCGTGGGATTAATGAAATTCCGATTCATAACCATTCGCATCTTGTACAAATAGTGTTTTCTTTCCATCGAGAGGTTATTAAACCTATTAATCATAAAATAATCATTAAACAGATTGAACTTGATCAATCAAATTACCTGTTAATCGGGCCAAACATCTGCATCTGTTCCACGGCGTGTCCCATATAATGGAATTTGTCTTTCACTATATCCCAAAGACTCTTCTC
>JAQGBE010001028.1:0-12970 GCA_034698225.1 Scheloribates latipes | reverse complement strand
AGACTGTGGCGGCACTGCATTATTAGCAGATGAATTAGTGGCCACCTGTGCAGCCATTGCGGGCGCCTTCGCTCCTATCTTGTCACTCGTCTTGGCATCCTGGTAGCCAATTGAAAATTGCAACATGATAAATAACATTGCATGGGCATTTTTAGAAAAAGGAGAAACTTATTTCTAGTTATTATTGATGTTTTGATGCAAACCAAGTAACAAAGGGAATATACCTGTTGGTTGGCTTCGGGCGGGTGAGTGCCATACGCCACGCCATTCGTTTCGGCCTTCGGTGCCTCCATTTGGCTAAAGACAACGGCGTTAGACAAGTATCGAGTGGATCGACATTCCAATGGGAAAGCAGATGAATGAGCAATGACCGCAAAGCGTGCATTATTTGGAAAACCAATGTTAACAAGCAATTTAGCGAATTTGTTGCGATTCTACTCGTGTACATGAACACATGAACTATCTAACCAATAGCGATTACACATGATCTAACTTAATACAGTGAAGTTGTCTCAGAATATGTTTATGGAAAGAATCTTAACGTTTTGTGCTCTTTTACAACTGAATTATAGTTATTTGCGCCGAAATATCGATTAATATGAAAATAATAAAACTCATTGAAACGAAATTCATTAGCAAAATATTGGCGCATAAGGCTTATAAATAAGAACAACTCTTATGTGACAAAAACCGTGGGTTTATTCCACAAAACTAACTATTAATATACGATTAATTAAACATATAATCAGACTATAGTCCAGACTCACGATAGTTGACGACTTAGTGTTGGGTCACTATTGGGAATACACTATAAAAGTGCACAATAAATATGAACAATCGGAATAAACTAAATGATTAGTCACAAAATTCACTAAGAATTATGAATATCAGCTTAATATAGTGTATAATAATCAATATTGTCTTCAGCCTCTCTCCTTTGAGTAGGCATGTGCTTGGTGATGCCAGATTTATAGCCATTATTGAGATAGGCAAAATTATCTATGAGGTCAAGGTAAATCTTATTTCGAAAATAGAAAATAAATCATTATCTAGATATTTATATATTTCATCATCTTTAATTTTTTTTATCGAACTATCTTTCACAATACAAAAGATAACTAGTAATAACTGAGTTATTATAATTATCTGTTGAAAAATAAACCTAATTGCAATGATGAAATTGAGCTTGCCAAACTAAAATTAGCAATGTTGACTAATGTCAAGCGACAAAACATAGCTTGATTTGATCAGAACAATTATTACACAGATAAAGTGCCAAACAAACCAAAACTGGTAGACTATGTGCTGTTCATTGGAGTGATCGGTATAATAATTGGCTGAACATTAGTTTAGACGCAATGCTTGGCCTTCACACAAATCACCGGCACTTAGGCTATGGTATTGCAGTCAATACACAAAATACTGCAAACATCTATTGATTGGCATTACATTTTAAACGCAGGGTTGTCACCATGCTATTTTCTATGTGAATATGATTGCTACAAGTAAATAAAGGCTATAATCTTAGTTAATATCAAATCATTGTCAGGACATGGCTGATAAACGATGTTAGCAAGCAATTACCGGTGGGGTTAGCTAGGACAATGCTTGGACATAGATTGGCAGCATATTGACAATGCGAGTGACAATGAATGGCAGCGAGTGTTCGGATGATTGCATGGAATGATCGGGTAATATGTCATCAAATGATATGAAATAAATGAAATACAAATCCACTTACGGTTCATTCGAATTGTTTTCATGCTTTGAAACTTTCTTTGAAATAATTTGTCTCTTTTTCGGCATTTTATTTGTGTCACAAATATCTTTATCGCAAAACAATTATCTAATTATTGGCCAATGAATTGATTCAATCAATCATTGAGTAAATTGAATCGTCTATTGAGTCGTCTTATATGAACCTCTGGTCATAAACATAGAGAGAAAACACTATAAAAACAAGAGAAAACAAATTGAATGAAAATCCAAATATTAATTGAAAACAATCGATAAGAAAAGTGAAATATTAGTTAATCAAAGCAATGGCTCGATAGCAGCAAAGCGATCGTCTTTGGCAACAAACATGTAACTTCGCCAGAATAAATAGGGCATAAATAGTGCCAGTTGCACAAATAAACACCAATCTGGTAGCCAAGTAACTAGCTACAATTTAATGGCACGCCATCGTAGCCATCCTAATCTCATCGGGTTTATTAATAAACTTAATGTTAAAGTCACTATCGGTCTCGCCATCCGATAGTCGACTAACAATTAGTGGCATTCAAATACAAATTCACTGATAATATAAATAATGAAATCAAACGCAATGTTAATTGCAGTCAATTCTCATAAATAAAATTATAATCGGGTTAAGAGAGGGCGAGAAGAGGCGAGTATTGTCTCTTCTGATTGTTATCCGATGATTGCTATCAATTGCTATCAATCTTCGGCTCATTTAGTGAAATTAGTTTTGGTGAAAGCAAAAGGCAACCGAATCAGAGCAACAATGCGAATGACAGTAATATCAGTGTTGACTATGTCTTCGGTTATGTCTAATTGTGTCGACCATTAGTCTGACCACAACTGACTGGCAGTCGATTGCATTCAATCGCGATTCAGTGCAATCAATACATACGACAGTCAACGCATCGCAACATATAGTCGAGTAAAGACTGTTCTTCGCCGACAATTTAATCGATACCTGAATCAGTATTGGGCCAAACAGGTGAGTGTTGAGCCGGTTGTCGGTGGACAGTGCCCGCAGTGTTGTGACCGCTACACCACTGGACTGCTGGTCACACAATCACTGGTCGGTAGACTTGAGCGCCATTTTAGTGGCGAATGTGTGGTCTCTGTGTCTGTGTCTGTGTCTGACTCTGTCTCTCATTGAGTCTATTCATTGCTTGCATTGCATTGTATTGGATATTGACTTCAATACGACTCCACAATAGACTCCACACTCCAGACGAGAGACGACTATCCGTCGCTCCAACAGAGGTCTCAATCGGTTCAACACTTTCTCTCCTCATATGACGAGAGACACAAACTGTTGGTCTCCGTCCGAGTTTGACGGCCGCCGATGCAGATGACCGGTGACCACAAGTCATGAGCAATCCGTACAGTTCTCTCATCAATATCTTCGGTCTGTCGGCGGCGGCGCTCGCGGTCGGCTACCTCTTGATGCCGTCCAACGAGCAAAAGGCTAAAAGGATGAGGGTTAGTATCATCAGTTGTATCTTGCTCATTGCTCATGTCATCACTGACCACACCAATTGCCGGGCATTTACTTCCAGGATAAATATCCGGACCACCGCAGCCATGGCATCAGTTTGCAACCAGAGGTGGCACAGAAGGCCAAAGAAGAGGTCGAACGCGACAAACAGTTTATGGATGCCATCAAAAGGGCGCAGACATCGGACCGAACTAATTACGGGAAAAGGTCTGACCAGTGATCAGATAAGTCGGTCTATTGTGTAGATAATAAATTTAATATACGGCTGTATTCGATGTTAAGATTGTGATTAAAACTGATTTATTGAGCAAAGCGAAGCTAACCTGTGTCACTAAGTCTTAGCCCATGTTGGCAAGAACTAGCAAGTCTTCAAATATCGTATTCCTATCTAGTTTTTGATGAGGAATCCGAATATCATAATGAAATTGCTTGCAAAATGTAGGGAATGTGAAATATTTCGTGAAATAATAATAATAAATTCTAGATTTTCCACGTGTAAAATGAAAACCATTTATGCTAGATAATTTTAACTTTCATATTCGTGTTAAGCACCCTTGAAAACATGTGTATCCATATACATGTCGACAAAATGGAGAATGGGGTGGTCAAGTAAAAAAGTGGAGGGCGCGCCCAAAAAAGTATTACTTTATTCATAAAGAAATGTCGGAAAATATTTTGTTACGATAGGTTTGATGACTCGACCGTTAGACTTATGAATTCCCAAGAGTTGAAGATTAAGAGCTGTTTATTCAAGTTTATTTGCTTTCCATTGCATGAGACTTTCAAAATTGTGTGATGCATATGCAAACTGACTCAATTTTGAAAGTTTCACGAATGGAAAGCTAATAAACTTGAATAGACAGTCCTTAATCTACAACTCTTACGAATTCATAAGTCAAACGATCGATTCATCAAACCTACCGTCACTATATTTTTTCCGACATTACTTTGTGAATAAAGTAATATCTGGGTTGATTCCCTTTATATTATACTGATTATAAATATGTATATATTTGAATTTCGTTTAAATTTCGCTCTAAATTGTGCATGCTCATTGACCCAACTCCTCCCACATAATCACTCCCTTCATATCTACAATGTATAATCTGACCAAGCATCTTTTCATGTTGCAAACTGTGTTGCCAAGATTGTGTTGGCACTCGAACGATGCGCTTTGCATTGTTGGCATTGTTTGCTTGCGGTTTGGTTTTGAATTAGTCGCTTGAAAATGAGTTCTCTTGAGGGACAGTCCGCCGATGAATCAATTGACAAAACGAGTGGTCAAAGTGTCGCCGATATAAATGCCAAGAAATGGAGTTTCAAAAAACTATTTGGAATCCAAGCGACAAACAAAAAGAAATCGCAGAGTTTGCCGAATGCCAGGAGTATTGAGCTGACAGAAGACCGTAGGATCTTCAGCGAAGACTTGAGGACCAAAGACAATATGAACGATAGGTTTCACGATTTGCCGCGAAATCAGAACAGAAAGAGGTTTACGTCAATCGCAGACATAAGACAACTGGCAATCAAAACAGATTCCGATAAGAGAGCCCAAGATATCGATTCTCTGTCTGAAGAGGTGACCAAAGATAGTAAAACAAAGGCTGACTTTCAGTTCCGATCGATCGACACTTTGATGGAACAAATGAAACAAAAACTGAGTTTTTAATGAATTTTAATTCGAATAACAAATGAAATAAATATTAAATTAAATAATGAGTCTGTAATCGAATCGTGTAATGTAATCGAAGTCACCATTGATCGAGTGGTCAAATGCTTCTTAAGACACAGCAAGAGATTCAGCCATGACTTGATTGGTTGACAAATTGGTTCCGTTTTATAGATCCTAATGTCGGACACAGACTAATCTCCAACGTCTGAGTCTTTGTCGCCGACGGAGAACAGAATTAGGAAAGCGATGGCCAACAGAGCGGTTCCCAAGAGATCGCCCAAAGCGGTCAAATAGGGAATCGCGGAATTGTCTAGACAATGATTGGTCAGTGTTGATGCCACGAGCATTTGACATTCAATACCTGGATCGATGGCCCTCTTCCACATCCATAGGATCATAATGTGAGCGAAATACAGAAGAAGAAGGACCTGAAGTAGTGCTGCCAACAGGTAAATGACCAAAAAGTGAAATGTGACCGATGTGTGACCCGCTTGCAAGAACTGGATGGCGTAAGTGAAGATGAGGTGACCCGGAATGACCATCACTAACAGGACGCGAACTGTTCTCGCGTGAAGATCTAAATCGCGTGTTCAACCAGCTGTAGATCACATCAAATAAGAGATATACTAATTGGTCTCACTTTTGCCAAAGACGGCCGAACACGGATCGAAGCACAGCTTGGAGTCACTTCGGGGCAGAGTTCCAAGTTTTGACTTCTTGTGCAAATACGTCGATATCCGACTCGCCTTCGAGTGAAAACAGAACAAAATTAATGGACCAGAAAGACAAGGACCGTCTCGAGTGTTACATTACCTGAACGGCAGCCAAGTTTCCGCCGACACCTAAAGACATGAGAGATAGTGAGACAATCATCGCTTCGTGTCCTTCCATACCATTGATGACGGGCTGAAAGACAGCAATGCCTTTGAAACGCGAAACAGCAAAGTCTAGAATACATCCGCCGATACTGAAAGTGCGAGTGATTTGATGAAACAATAGATGAAAAGATAGAAATGAAACAATAAGATACCTGGATATTGCCATCGCACTTATCACTGGCGTCCATCCATTGTAGAGCACTTCGTTGGTGTACTTGTTCCTATCGGCGATGTAACACCAGACGGGAATCAGAGCCAAGTAGACAACCAGGACTGAGGCACATAACCATGGTGAGTCGTCTGTGGCATCGAGACATCGTTTAGCGATCGATAAATCCAATTATGAATCAATTTAGTAATTACCGACTGTGTAGTACAAAATATTGCTAAACTTGGCCAATAGAGCCAAGGTGGTCAAGTCTCCCAGAGAGGCGGCGATAGGTGTGGCCACGTTGTCTGAACATAATCATAGTCAGCGTGAAACTAATCTGTTCTTGGTCATTAGTATACTTTACCTGGATTTATGTGGCACTTGTGGGATAAAAATACGACCAAAATCATTAACAAACCTGAAATTATTCGATAAATGAAGTGTTGATAATGAATGGCTGATTAACAGTCATACCGAGTATAAAACTGGCGATACTGGCAGTCAACAAACTAGAGGCGCACAGGAGAAGAGCGTGGTTGAAGTTGAACTCTCCTTCCGGCAGCCAATCCATGGTAATGGCGAAGACGGCCGCTAAGAAGGCCACTATTGTAGCCTGGCACTAATCACACCGGGCAGACGACATACTCGTTTCAAACCCAATTATGCCATCTTTGATATTACCTGAATAAGAGCGATATTGCCCGAAGCTATGAGCCATTGTTCGCGACCAGATTGTATGTGGCCTAAGTTGGCTTGCGTGGAGAGACGACTGGCCAAGGTCATCTCCAGATTGCCTTTGAGACCGAGGAGGGCCGGCACTAATATGAACACTTCGGACACTTTGCGGAATACATCCCAATGCTGTCAATATGTGACACATTTTAATCAAATGTTTACGGAATCTGATTGTAAACAAACCAAGAATCGCGATAACACATCAAACGAATCAATGCATTTCTGATTCCTATACAATCAGATCAATATTCTCGGAATTCTGCCGGAATAGGTTAGTACTAACCTGGACATGGTCGAGGACAAGGCCAGCTGCAACTGTGCCGAACCCGGCGATCAGAAAGGGAACAAACACTTGGAATCCGAGAGACCAAACACTTTCTTCGTAGACAACCCGGTCCTCAATGTCTTCGTCAAAGTTGGTGTAAAGAATGTTAGACTTGAATGGCTTCGACGGCGACTTCCGTTTGGTTCTGTTGGCCGAGTGAAGAAGCGGTCGCTTGTCGTTCATGAAAGAGGTCATAATGTGGCCGTTGTCGGGCTCGGGCTCCGACTCACTCGACTCGTGGTAAGTGTTGGTGTTCCTGATCTTGTTCTTGTTCTTCTTGGATTTGGTCACCTCTTCGCTATACAACAGTTCAATGAGTTCTTGTTTCTCATTTTTGCTGAACTTTTTTCTGATCGCACTTTCATTTTGGTTATCACAGGCGTTGTCATCACTTTTTTGGTCAATCGTCAGATCTTCGGTGATCTGATTGGACGGCCGCCGATCGCCACTACTTCTGGAAGACATGTTTCTGCTAACAGCTATGTTGTCAGTGCTTGGCTTGTAATCTGATATATGCCTGAGTCTCAGTTGAGTCTGGCTTTCGCTCATATTGTCATCAATTTTATTATAAGCGCATATAAAGCGCTGACATTAACACAAATGCAATGCAATATATAATCAGCAAAAGTAGTTTATTTAATCACAAACTCTACACGAGTTATATCTATCTGTCTATTCGAGTCCTATCCGAGTGCTATCCGAGCGCTCACTCATTGCCGACCAGACATTGCCTCACGTCTTACGCAATCAATCTCTCACTCACTTGAATGCAAACTCATTTGTCATTTGTATGACTGATGTAAACACAAAACCGATTCCATCACTGATTCAAATGTAAACACTTTTATCGAAATCGTGCGATACTTTTGGACCCAATTGTGGACTCACTTCACAACACTTCCGACGCTTTCTCTCAGTTCTCGTCTCAGCTCTTGTTGTCAACTGTTGACCGCCTGTTGACTGTCGTCATGACAACCACTGCACTCATCTGCACGTGTTTTGAAGGCATTTAACAGTTTATTTACATCGTCTTCGGTGGCCAACGAAATGGACAAAACACGCGTCAACACGAATCCGGATCTCTTGAAGTGTGAAAACGAGTTTTACGTCAATCAGAGCCAAACAAAGTCACTGCTGATCACGAAGAGCGCCCTCAAGAGTGCCATCACTCCTGCGGTCGACCCGTCGAAGTTCAAAACCGAGAAAATCTCCTCTAATGGTAAACAAATTGAATAATATTATATTAATATTCACCTTGGTCACTGATGATGATTGTCTTGACACGTTACAGTGTTGAGTCGCGCCAAACATTTCTTGGCTCAAACCAAAGATGACGATAATATTGGAGACAAATGCGATTTGGTTGACGAGTCGGCCGAAGAGGTCGATGACGGCCAACAGGTTATTGAAATGAATTTATTGCTCTTTGAGAACAAAAATACTTCGAAAACTGGTATTATATCAGAAGACGAGAGCAAATCAGATGATTCTGACGACGAAACTGAAGATTCGGAACAAGACTCTGAAGACTCGGAAAGTGAAAATGAAAGGACATCCGAATGATATCGACATTTATGGTTAGATATTTCAACATTAATTGAAATTAAATTATTATTAATAATCGATCACTTATTGTAATACTTTTGTAAATCGTTAAAAATGTATTGTTTTTCGATGCAATGCTATTATTTTGAATTAAATGACGAAATGATAACAAAGAAGTGGCCGTCGATTCAGACAAATACCGGTTAAGAATGCCGGCATATAATTGTGTGCTCACATCGAAGGCACACCACTTGCCTATCATTGGCATCAGAAGACTCTTGCAAATAGAGTCCACCGATCGGTACATTCAAAAATACAATAAATTGAACTATTGCTCAACAATTCCAGTGGGGTTTCGGAGCAGATTGTAAATTCTACAAGATTAACATGCTCGAGTTTGTCCATCAAGTGGTCGGCCCGCAAATAAACCAGAGGAATAGCGGACACTTTGAATGAGCCGACAAATGATAACAACATTGAAGCTATGGTCGAATAGTTTGGTTCGCAATCTTCTCATTTATACAATTAATTTAATTTAATAAAATATAATATAATAAATATAAATTAAATAAATTAATTTGTATAATATGATTTGTTATATACTTTGTATTTTTACTAAAGTAGATTTTGTTTATTGAAATTCCTGAGTCGATTAAACCAAATAAAATATTTTGATATGAAAATAGAATAAATATAATAATTGATTTGTAATTGGCATAAAAACTTGGTGAGTATTGATTAAAGAAGATCTGGCGTTGAAGAACCCAAATAGCATTTGAGGTCATTAATAGTAGACTTAATTAGTTTGCATTTAATTGTCTTCCGGTTCAGTCGTTTGTGAGCCTCAAACCGGTGACAACCGCCGAAAGAGTAGTAATAATTACCGCCATTTCGGCCGACAATCCACAGGACATCGATTGGCGGCACGTCTTCGTAATTGTCCTGAAAATTGGCCCAAGAAAAGGTATTAAGGTATAATTGAGTGCTAATTATTATTAATATTTAAGCCTATATATAATTAGGTGAATGCAATACTTGGATAGTTCTCATCAGACTCTCAACTTTATCCTCGTCTAAAACTGATGGAATGGGTCTGATTATGACATCGATGGGCACTTCGTGGACATCAGTGACGTGCGCCGAGTGTATGCTGTGGTCGGCGCTCATGTCTGGTCGCGAATTAGTGGTCACAAGTTGTATGAACCGATGTTGCAAAGGATGTGGCGTTTAGTTTAGTTTAGTTTAGTTGACTTTGTTTTGTTTGTTGCGATTGTTTTGTTGTTTCATTCAATACCTATGAGATGGCACTGAATGTAATCATAATTAGTTAGTTTAAATTGTAACTAAATCTAATTTCATTTTAGTTTATCATTTTTGATAACAAATTAAATAAACTATAAGTAAAAAGTTGTTTTCGGAAATTTTCAATTTGATGAGCGAAAGTCAAAATTGGCGCCAATGAGAGCCCAATAGAGACCAATAGAGAGCCATTGGTCGACACATTTGAATGAAAAGTTTTGCCAAACGGTTGCAAAAGCGGCAAAAATTTAAAGATTAAAGACATTTAACTCTAAATAATTACCAGTTATCTGATATTTAAATTAATTTAGTCGATGATTGTTGTCGAACATGAAGAGATGTGTTGACCACTGATTGACTGGAATCGCCTTCCGATTAATCAAAATGACTTCTTTGAGTCAATTGAATGCCCCAAACAATGACAACACGTTTAGAGCGACAAAACTGGTAAACCATTTGATGACACAATTATATCAATTGAATGTCTTGTTGTGGCCAACAGTGGAATGAAATCCTGCACTCATTCTTCATCGGGATATCACTCAAGAAGCACAGGAAAAATATGAAGACTCACTACCAGTGCTTTGTCGCGTCCGAAGCCGTCGATTGGCTCTTGGATTACCTGCAGATGTGCGGACACTTCACCGGAAGACAGATCTCCAGGTATTGTCACACAGAGTCAGACCAATTGTGATAATAATACGTGTAATGAATGATAATTATTGCGGTCGACAGACACCAAGCGATCAGTCTTTTGCGCAAATACGTTAAGGCGGGTCTCATCGAGAGAGTGGACTCCAAGAAGATTGACCACGAGTTCAATGACGGCAAGAAGTTGTATCGGTTCACCAAACACGCCAATGAAAATGTGCCACTCATTTCAAGATCTGATTTGAATGCCAGACAATACTTCACACCCTCGAACTCCAAGTCTTCCCGAGAAGTCAGTCCAATCAGTTGTCATCAACCGATTCCATCTGTGAACGGCATCTCTGACGAGAGACCGACAAATCATTGCCACTTCTTATCGCAGAATCAGGTGCCCCGACCGCCCAATCACATCAACCGCTACGCTCTTCGGTCGTCGACAAACATCCAGGACAAGCCAAAGCTTGCAACCATTCCACAGACAACTTTCTTCAATTACGCGCCACCGCAGCCGATGGCCAGCACTTCAGTTCCTACAACACTTCCACGACAGACACATTCAGTGGCGAACAGAGGCATACCGTTTGAGACCACTTTGGATGTGAATGCGTTCATCCGAGCGATTCAGATGTGTGTCATTGCAAACCCCAAACTGCCGCTCAGACTGGTCTTCAAGTGGTACAACACTCAGAACCGATTGTATGGAACAACTCTGGACAGCAAAACCAAAGCCACTCTGCAATGGCTGATGATATCGGTTGAGCGCCACGACTACAACAGGGCTCGACTCTACGCGCGCCGATTGGTCTGCGATACCGACCAACTCGTTCGGGACGTCGGCTCTGCTCTGACAGAAATATTCAGATTCTTTGTCTGAATGTATTCCCACTTTGATTATCGGCATAACTATCCGCGCACTGTATTTGTATTTGTTAGCTGAATGGCAACATTACTATTACTAGTACAATTATTATATTGACCAGATTGGATCTAAATTCAATTATCATTATTATATTATAGCCAAGATCAATTCGGTATTCCTTGCAATATGCATGAAATGAATGAAAATCAATTAAATATTTATTAAATAACTTATTTACATTCAAATTTATATCAAAATAAAATCTGAATAAATTAATGAATCTTTATTTTTAACTAATTTGCTTGGAGTATATCCATCCAAATGACGACAGATATCTATTGGTCAGTTGAATTTATTAATTGTGTTCACCATTTTCACTGAACTTGTCATTCAGTCGTCTCTAATGTCATCTCAATATAATTAGCGATGAAGATTTCAGTGAAAAGTTCAAATTGGGTGTCATCGTGACGGAACGTTACGTAACGTTCCGTCACGATCCGTAATTGTCATAATTTCAAAACACGCAATGCACATTAAATTTTTCTCAATTAACTTACTCATTTTACAATTAGACTGGATTATTGATTGGAAATGAATAAAATAAGAAATTTCGAGCTTTTAGAATATCTTTCATACAAAATTATGAACAAGGTGATCGTATAATCTCTAAGTATTTAGCGTCACCATCCGTCACGTTCCGTAACGATCAGAAATAGGTGTCATCATGACGTAACGTTCGCTTACTCTCATCGCTACTCACATCCGCAAAGGAATGGATTCTTATTTACATCTGATTAGAGATAAAAGTTGTAAATTTAGTTTAAAAGTCTATTCGTTTGTTAATAAATAATTTAGATTCGATGGCATATATCGTATACAAAGAGCGAACGAATACATTGAATAATTGAGAATATATTGCAAATAAAATGCAAATCAGAGTCAATCCAATTGTCGATCAAATGCCGCAATTGTTTGGCTCACAAAAAGAGCATTAATTCTCTCTCATGTATAAGAAAATGAGTCATTCAGCTCAGTGTTGGTAATAATGGATTAGAGGAAAGGCCTGAATGTCATGCGGACGGCTGTGCGGAGTGCGGACAGACATCGCATTCAATCGGATTGAGAGCTTCACTCGACTCGAGTCCATGTATTAAGCCGTCAGTCGATTCCCAGTTTTATGTGAGAAGAGAGCCATAAATGGCTATAAATTGTTCGATAAAAACACCGGAATTTCATTTAATTTGATTTATCCGTGAAAACACTTTTCGCTTTTTAATAATCGATCGACAAAAATAATAAATTCTATAAATTCCGCGATCATATCGAATCAAAATGTTTACAACAATTTGACCAAAAAATTCAATTTTGCTGGAAATGTGATAATTCTCTGATTGAATTGGGAATTGATCTCAACTTATATGGCAAAAGACAACTATTCTAGCAGAATTCGATCGAATTGAAATTCAAATAATTAATATCTTTTGTTTGAAAGTATATTAATATGAATGTGTGAATGCGCCAGGTCAATAGAGGCGTCCATTACCTTGCACAGGGCAGAGGCAGGGAAGGGCGTCCTTGCCGTTGCAGTTAATAATGAATTCTATTAATAGACGAATGAATTTT
>JAQGBE010001027.1:0-12971 GCA_034698225.1 Scheloribates latipes | reverse complement strand
CCCGAAGACGACGAGTACATGAGTGACGAAGACGAACAGCCATATGAAGTGCACAGTCCGGCCACCAGCGAGACCGGCGAAGTTCGCAGTCTGGAGTCATCGGTGCAAAGGCCTCAGTTGCCGACTGTGAATGTGCCGCTCGCTCTTCTGCCTCCGCCCAACACCGGCACAGCCACTGCCGGAGTGTCGTCAGCCATAGTGCCGGTAAATCTAGAGAACCGGCAAATGGCAACCCAACCGACTCAGGGCTCATCGCATTCGAATCAACGCCAGACTTTAGTTTATCCCAACCGACCACCGCTGGTCACCACTGAGAGTATGGAAACCAATGCCGCCAACAGTGAGACCTCTCTCGTGCCCTCATCTGTAGGTCCGGCCAGACTCAGGCCTCGTAGTCAGAGACTAAGACCTGTTCGACAATCAGAACAACGAATGGTACTCTTTGGCCGCAGACGACAGGGACGGGTGTTTGAGTCCGAGGCTCAGTCGTCGCAAATGGAATTGACTGCTGGCGCCGATCGGACTAATCCTCATCTGGTCGTCAGTGAACTAATGAAAGCACTGCCGCCTTCTTCTGGAACAGTGCTTCCAATCAATGAGACAATTATTTCGTTGTTAGTTCGTCTCCACTCAAAACTGAGCGGAAAACCCGACACTTATAAACCGAACAAAAGTGAGCCGCCAATGGAGAGCCGTATAGGCGACGGACCATTTTTCATCGAGCAGTTTCTCAATCAGTTCATACAATTGAATATCAACGGAGAAGAGATAATCAATGAGAGCAGAAACACCATTTGGCCCAAACATCCCACCAATAACTTGAACGACGACAAGAACTCTTCCAAGAGTGAAGAGGCCGACCGCGAGGAGAGGCGACGAAAGGCTCGCGAACGGCAGCAGAAGTTGATGGCAGAGTTCCAGATGAAGCAAAAGGCTTTCTTAGAGACACTTGAAGGCCAACTCCCGAACGAAGGTGAAGAACAGCCGTCGCAGTCATCGACAGACAGTTCGTCTACTGAGTCGAGTTCGTCGCTCCTCCAGTCAAAAGAGTACGAGTGTGTGATATGCGGCCAGAGTGGGCCGACCACCAACAGCCAGCTCTTCGGTCAGGTTGTGCTCCTGCAGTCGACGAGTGTGATCGGCCACTCGACTGCCGGAGAGATCAGCGCCAACCCCGACGCCGGCAAACTGAAACTTCCGAACTCCGAAGAGGAAGTGCACGCTTTGCAGAACTTGCAGACGTTGGCCAAATCGATGGAGGAGCGGATCGACGAACTCGACCACTACTTCGACAGCCACTCGTGGCTCAACTCAATCAACATCGGATGGGTGGGCGGCGTCCACGTGCAGTCGTGCGGCCACTACCTGCACATCGACTGCCACAAGTCATACATGCACTCGTTGCGGGGCGCGCAGAGCGTCCAGAACCGGTTCGGCATCGAACAGGGCGAGTACTCGTGCCCGCTGTGCCGCCAGATGGCCAACAGTGTGCTGCCCATCAACCCGAGTATGGGTGAGATCGGCGCTATAGTCAAGTGTCGGCCCAACGACATCAATGCCGTCGCCCACGAAATCCTAGATCTCTTGTCGAATATATCTCATCCGGACTCTGAATTCTTGAAGTCGTTGGGCACAGCCATCGAGGACCTGACGAAAGCCACTGGACCTCAGTATCGCAACTTCCGAGTGTCGCCAAGTCCTCAGAGCCTCTTCTTGTTCTTGTGTTCAATTGCCAGAACCAACTTAGAGTCAGATCTGTTGATGAGGAAGAGTAATAGCATTCCGTGCGGCGCAAAGAAGTCGTGCTTCGGTGAGTCGATCTTCTTATTCTCTAAGATGTCATCTAATCTTAGCATTGCCTTCCTCTGCAGTGCCTTTGTTTCATGTGCTCGCCTTGAATGCTAAGGTTGTGATCAGTATTCCCTACGACAACCTATGGTCTCAATTGACTGGTCTCGTTCTCGAGGAGAACAATCTTAGCCTCACCACAATCGAGAGGGAAGTGCCTCTCCTTCTGAAGGACGTGTCCTCTGTTCTGATCCAACTGTTCTATGCATTGCCACTCAATGTGGACAAAGGTATGTCTGGTTGTGGTCATTGAGAGCACTAATCTCTTTACCCCCGAACAGCGTATTTCACAACAATAGTGCAAACACTTCTCAATCTGCGTCTAATCCAAGCTTTGGCTCAATTGTCTTGTCTTATGAATGAAAGCCAACGAATCGACTCGAAAGCCATTTCAGTCAGAAATAGTTGCAATTCTTTTCGGGATTTGTCTACACTTTTAGGTCTAATTGTCGACAACCTGGAGCACAGTCCTCTCTACGTCAATCTCGATGAACTTGTAAGTCCTCTCTGTGTTGATACTGTTTTCCGTAATGTTCACTCAACTCTTCATTGTTTGTCGACAGAAAACAAAGTTTTGGTCGACCAGTGATCTAACAGAAGCTGTGATCAACTTATGTCTCCCTTTCCTTCGTTTGGCTGCTATGCTCTCTCATCACCTCTACTCAGAGCCGTTCCCGACATTAAGTGATACCATAGAAGACGAGTTCTCATCTCTGATCCAATTTCTCAGTTTGGGCCACAAGTCTGAGCCCATGAGCACAGCCACGACTCTGAGCTTTTTGAACTGGACGTGCGATACTCCGGTCCAACTCGTGCAGACCTGGTGCCAGGAGTACATCAGCTTTGTCCAGAAGTCTTTGATCGGCGCACGAGTAAGGCCTCACTTATATTCTTTGACTGATATTGTTTCTAACATTCGGTCCTAACTTCTTCAGAAACTGTTGAAAGACCCACCGCTTGTCTGGAAGAGACCGTCTCTTCTCAAGTTACCCAAAGTCTACGACCAGTTGTTTATGTTCTTTCATCAACGACAGTGTCGGGTCTGCAGTAAAGTACCTAAAGATCCGTCGATTTGTCTCATCTGCGGTACTCTCGTCTGTATGAGAGAAAGCTGTTGTCGGTCTGAGTCTTGTTTGGAAGCAGTCTTTGTAAGTATACCTAATGTTCGTACGAAGAACCCTACAATTGATCCGCATTTCTCGCACAGCACTCGAATATATGCGGCGCCGGAACTGCTATTTATTTGGCCTGCAATTCGTCGACTGTGATCGTCATCAGAGGAAAGCGGGCCTGTGTTTGGGGTTCTGTCTATTTGGACGGATTCGGCGAAGAAGATCGTGATCTCAAGTAATGACAATAGGAATGCCTTTTCGTTAGATTCGATACTAATCTCATTCTTATCCGACAGACGAGGAAAACCTCTCTATTTATGCGAACAGAGATATTGGACTTTAGAGCAACAGTGGTTGACCCATAGCTTCGACCACACGAACAAGAGATGGGTCTTCCATAAGGACACCCTCTGAGGCCAACACCTCTCACACCGACCGATCCTCGATTTCCTCGAAGGCTATCCTCTGTTTTCGCCGAACCAATTCAGTCTCTGCACTCGTTTGTCGCGAAACAGTCGGACTTTTGTAGACATTGTTAACATTTTCGACGACTGGTTGACGACATTCAGCATCGATGGCCGTCCGGTTGGGCCCAAACTGGCCGTCACTCCACTGAACACTCACTCAAAGCGCGAGAATTGCAAACTTAAATGAGAATGAATTTGAACCGCAATTGTGAGCCAAATTCAGTCCAACACAAACACCACTCTATTTATAAAACAATTGAATGCGAATTATGTGATAGATATCTAATTAATTAACTATTAATTCAATGACTCTATAATTAATATTTTCGACTCTAAACAGGTTTTGAATCCATTTTAAAAGTCTATTATTTATAAGAAAACAGAAGTTGAATAAAAAAAAAGTGGAAATAACAAACAGAATAAGAGTATAAATGAAACGATTTGTCACCGAATTTGTTTGGATTACTCCCAAAGAGGAGTCAATCTATCGTTTTATCTGATCATAAGTTATAAAACAATAAAACAAAACGAGTTCTCAATTACTTAACAAACAGTTATGACATTCGTCTCATAATTTATATTCGTTTATGAATTGCTGATAATAAGTGTTGTGCTAAGGATAGGCCGTATCTCTAGTCTAGTGGCGATGAGTTCAGTGCCAATCGGTTTCGGTCTTTGGGCGAAGATCTGAAGCCATGCGCTATCACTGGCACTGCACAGGACTAACGATCGACGACTGGCTGCACAACACTCGCAGACTATAGACACTGAATAGGCCTTTCATTACATTCCCGTCAGTTCTGTTCGGAACACACGAACTCAAGACTCGACTCGACTCGACTTCACTGATAAACTGTTGCACTGATGCACACAATTATATAAACAGAGAATTTTATTCTAGTTTTTAATGAAAAACTTTTTTTCCATTGACTACGAAATTAAAAACTTTTCCTACTCTTCCAGTTCTTTATTGTTATTCGTGTGCAGTGTTTGTATAGTTCTCTCCCTATATGAGTGAAGTTTTCAATTTCCAAAGAAATTCTCAATCAATTCATTGGCTTCTGTTTGAACTAAATGTTTGACTAAACAATTGTTTGTGTCGTTTCTGGCGAAGCCTTTTCAGACCATTGAGTCGTGAATCAAACGAACGATTCCATTGACGGGTGAAGACAGTGGCCAACGATGGACGACATGTTGGACACGATTGACGCCAAACACGCTTCTGGTCTGACACACAAAGGACACGACTGTCGCCTCAGATATCTCAACCAAACGCAGTCCAACACTGATTCCGGTGAGTCCGCACTCGACCGCCGATATCCGGCCACATATCTCCGATATCTCTCGAACTTTTCGTGGGTGCTCTGCTATTATTAGCGAAAGTGCGATAAGCTTGGATAGTCTAGAAATGACATCGCAGTAGGCAAAAAATGTTATCTAAAATTTAACGCCTTGATAATGAGTTGGAGTGCGAATGACTGGTCACAAGTTGCTAGTTGTCAACACAATGCCAGTAATTGAGTTAATTAAAAGCCGAGCCATCATTAATTGATTGGACAGATCCGGTCGTTAGGTCGCGAGCCTCGGAGCCAACGGCTTAGAGCTGTCGGTATCAATGAATTATATAACTAATGAGTTGTCGGCTCTCGACGTCTGAAGAGTAATCGAACTGTTCTTTCGCCGCACCGAACAATAGATCACTTCGTAATGGCTTTCCTATGAATCCCAATATTTTTCACATTCGTCTCATAATTACAATTCATTAATCATTCGGCACTTAAGCGGCGCTCGAATGCAATCGAGTCGGAGATAAGTCGACATAAATATCGGAATTATTCTTATTATTGGAGCCATAATGACAGCCATATGTCTCGCATTGAGGCCTATGACAAAAACAATCTCGATAATTGGCACTAGATCAATTCAGATCAATTGGTTGTGCTCGTGCTCGAGGTTAACGATTACAGTCGAAGTGAAACCACAATCAATAGACAGCTAATTGAAAACAAGCAAGACAACATGAACATCACTGGCAATTTGTCTGTCTATTTAGCTTGATTAGCTGATGGAAAGTTACTAGACAATTCACTTAATGGCTTAACACATGTCGAATAGTCGTCATACAAATGTATTGCTTTTTTTGTTTGAATGTTTAAAATTATCGATCACCTAATCACCTAGCTAATGTATTAACAGAGAACCCGGCAGTGCTTCGATCGTGTCTATAGAGAGGCGAGGAAAGGCCAAGAGCAATTTGAATTTATCTGTCATTACGTACCGGTATTAGTCCCATGAAAATTGATGATAAATAGCTCGTTATTAGCCCACTTGTACTCTATCGAGACGAGTATCCTTTGTCGAAATGCTCTTGATCACGATTAACGGCCCACACGTGTGTATAATGGGTTGGCGATGGTTGTGAGCATAGTCATAGTGAGCGAGGTGATTATGGCGCACACCTCGGGCACGCTCTGATCCGGCAATTAATTGCCGTATTTGATCGGATGCTGTGCTCACGTCGTCGACACACGACTGACGACAATATTCTTTTTACTCGACTATTGGCCCGAAAGCTAATCAAATGTTGATTTTGAACACTGTTTTTCGGAACACAACTCAACGGATATTTCGTCCAATTTATCGGTTTATTTAGCGTTCAGTTAATAACCATTTTATTTAATGATTATTATTAGACATTACACTGAAATGTATTCATTAATCAGAACCATACGGAACGGCAGTCGAACTGTCCGTCCAGTGATTGTCCATCGAATTAATGCCGATTTATTGGCCACCGATTTGAAAATGACTTTTCTCGACATAATTAATCAAATTAATTGTGAATTTGCGACAACAATCTCAGTGTACAGACCCTGATAATCCTGTATAGACGCCGTTAAAGTATTTAACTTGCACCAATTAACAACTAACGGTCGTTTCCGTCAGTCTATCGGCTTAATGCAAATTATTAGGTCATTTATCAATTTTGTTGGTCTCTTCGAAACTCATTAAACTGATAGATAAGTGTTTTTCGAACGCTTTTGGCGACGAAATAATAGTGAAAGAGTCGGGCATTGAATATATTGCACAAAACTTACGAATTCTGTGCGCAGAATATATAGAATTTGATCGCATAATAGGTTAATCAGTATATCCGGGTATTTATAATATTATTCTTATTCTTGATGATATTTATTATTAGTATAATAATAATCTATTAGATTGTATTCTCTATTAGAAGATATTTTGATTCTATAAATGATTTATAGCGACGCATCGATTAGAAGGATAGCCAAGACCTGGATATCTCTATTCATAATCAAGTTGTGAATAGAAAGCTACGAATGAAAAACTATAGAGAAGTCAATTTCGTAACTCTGAAACAGTTGTGAATCGAGAAGAAGGAGAATAAGAATAGCATTCATTGTTTGAGTCCATCGGACCGACACTCAGACCTAATCCCGTCTAATCTGCACCAAAACTATTGTTAGAGAATTGTAGAATCGTTGCCACAGTTTGTGTTTTTCCTCTCTGTTTTTGTTCCCCAATATTATTGATAAGAATATTCTCGCCATTCTAGCCATTGTCGCCATTGTCACCATGCTCATTTGCCTATCAAAGAATATGCAAAACAGTTGTTGTTATATAAAATCAATTTATATTAAAGCTCGTTTCGAATGGAGGCTATTGGCCGACAAAATGAGCCGTGAAATACATGAGAGACCAGACACAAGTTGGTTATCTTGGATAAAATGTCATAATATAGAAGTCCATTATTGAAAAGTCAGCAGAGAATGAGATGCTTTTGATTACTGAATAAGTGGTCATTTATAGAGCCATCTTATGTCAGACTATAATTGAGTTGAAAGAAAAAGTTTTGAGACGACAAATGAAAAGGTTTCGTCATTTCAGAGCATTTAATTAATTACGGAATTAATCAAATTTTCTTTTTCGTATCGCATATGAAATGCCGTTTTTGTTCCCACTATTATTCTTTTATGCCACTGAATAGTGTTTTCTCTGTGCACCACACGAGCAAGTACAGCCACAAAAAGCAGCTAGATCGATTTTGTTTCTATCAGTGGTTTACAGAAGAGAAGGTGTGAATTCCACACATAATTAGTTTTCTCGTAATTACTAAATACAGTCTTGATTTCCCTCGTTATTCATTGACTCTCCTAAAAAGTTCCATTAACTAAATGATTTTCTAACAAAACTAGCTTGATAGCCTTCCCATCTATCATCCATAAGAAAAAGTGACAAGATAGATTAACCTATATAAACGGGCGCCGATTCCCTTCTGATCAATTATTTCCCAGACAAAGGTTGCGATAAATTGAGCAAGCTCAACAGCACATGCCATTCAGTTTTTAGTCTAATCTGCGTTATTCCGGTTGAATAAAATTTTAATTTTGATGACCGAACCAGAAAAGTGTTGTTCGCTTAGTGTTTGGCAACAAATCAAAAAACAACTTTTTAATTAACCCGATTTGGACTTTCATTTAGTCGAATGACTTGAATGTAATTCAAAGTCAGAAATGAAGACTTTTTCACTTATTTTCACAAAAAGCGCGAAATTTCAGCAAAAAGTGATTTACGTTTAATTTAATTTACTTTTTCGATGACATTAACTGATTTTCGAGTCCAGAGTTGATGACTGCGTATTGTGTCGACCGATGCGATGCCCACTTCAGTCCTGATATCTCTTGTCATTAGAAGTCGATTAAACCGTATTAATTACAAATTCATTGACACGTAATTATAATTTAGAGACTAAAGTGACAGCAAATCAGAACCAAAACCAAACAAACGTGACGTCCATTCGCACCAATCGATTGTTCACAACACGAGTCGAACGCATTTGGAAATTCAAAATTCGAATTCAATTCAATTAATTTCTCCAAAACATAGTTTCCGATAATTAGTATACTTTAAGCGGAATTCGTTTCGAAATATGTTTTGCATAATAATAGTGACGACACTCGCATGGAATCGATTTTCGTAAGTGAAGAGTAAATCAGATGCGATGCAGAATCGGCTTATGATGTGCTCAGTCGTTGCACTTTACTTATTAAGCCCGGTCTCCAGCCTGGGATTAGCTTGACACTTTGTTATTAGCATCGCCTACAATTCAACAGATCTAATAAACGAGGTTAACTCAATTTTTCGAAACAAGAAAGTCAGTTAGTTTCGAAAAATTCAATTTCGGTGAATAGCAAAAAATCTTACATTTCCTTCGATTAGTTCCCAGACTTTAAAATGAAATGCAATTCCAAAGAAAGAGCGGAAAAAGGAATGAATATTAAAACATTATTCTGAATGTATGGCCCGCAAGGAATTTGACAGTTAATGTAGCTAGATGATTCACCAAGCTACATTAGGCCCCCTTTCAATGGAGCCAATTCCGAACAGGGCTGAATGCGAACGGGTAACTGAACTAGATCAAATAGAATCATGGATTCAACGTTTGTCAGCCTGAAAGTAGAATTCCCGCTAATGTCCGTCCCTGCACATTGAAAAGCCTACTACTATTCTAGCAGAAAAACTTCATTTACTTTCTTTCGTTGAACAATACCAAGAATAAAGTGTCCGATACGGCGCTCGATTAGGAGCCGAGTCGCGCGAAAAGTCCCCAAATTTAATAATAGCGTCGATTTTTTCTTTAGAGTCACTCATATGTAATGCCTTTCAGTAGTGAAAACACTTTTTAAAAGAAAAAAAAATATATTAATAGTAAAACTAAAAAATGTATTTTTCAAAAATATATTGAATAAAAATGCGTTTCTATTTGTGTTCACATGAAGAGAATCCGTGCCCTCTATGACTGGCAAATAATTTTCTATTGAAAAAATGAAATTTTTCATTAAATATTAATTTCGAGGACAATATTTTGTTAGATAGTTTTGTCAAAAGTCTTTTGTTCACATGTTTTTGCGTTGAGAATAATTACTATGAAAATTGTTTAGAGAGATATTCGCTTTCACTGCAAATATTTATCCATTGGATAATATCCAAGATGACAATTATTAGTCAGAGAATTCGCAGGTTTTGGCCACTAATTAGGCTATGAGAGGACAGTAATATTTGATCTAGCTCGTTGAAATCGATTGTTTACGCCGTGTTTAATCTCGATCAGTTTGTTTTGGCGAACAAATAGTGATGAAAATTTAAAATTATGTTTAGGAATGACAGCAAAAGAGTTACTAAAATTAGAACTTTCATTGTTAGCGAATTGCGTTATCACATCAGATGTGATAACACAAGTGTGAAATCAAATCACTTTCCAATGTGTTGTCAAGTCTTTTGGGGACTTTATTTTTCGAACTTCTAAACATTTGACTTAATCAGGGTATAAATCATGTTATATTCGAATGAGTAGGCCTTATCTGGCCATGCTACAATTGGCAGGGGAATAGACCAGACGCACAAACAAGTTGTTAACAATTGACTATAGTTTTCATAAACATTGTTTTGATCGCTAATAATTAACACATTTGCGAGTTGTCTGTCAGAGAAAGATAAAACAGAATTCGATTTTCATTTATCTGAACATTTATCTTGAAAGGACACTCTACACTCTACCATGCTCATCACAACATTTCTCGCACAAGATATACCGTGGTTAACCAAGCAGACCAATTTCATTTTCTTATTTGACAAAACTATTTCTGATTGTTAGCACAGAAAATTCCGTAAACCAATCGATAAACCATGCTCATTTTCCGATACCATTGCAATACAGTGAGTGTTATCAGGGCATGAAGAGTGAAATTGTGTCTGGACTGTGGCTGCGATTGTTTGCAAGGCTCAATGAATGTTGTTCACCATTCTGGTCGTCAAAGAAGTCACTTATATTCTTGGCAGACAACGTGAGTGACATCGGAAGCCCTTATTTCTAATTCAAAATCGATTTATATGACCGAAAATCGAGAGCTCATATAATTTAATCGATTTTCTCAGTCAAGACTAGTCAATAGACCCGGAGCTGAGGCCCCGAAGTGCCGATCTATGAGACGTTCATTGTCTGAATCTTCTAATGTCTGCAATCGGTTCGCAAATTACTTATTCATTCGCACGGAATCGCTATTTATTACGATATAATGTGCGACAAAACTATTGCCTCACAAACTATCCCATCGTCGCTAACACTCAATAACAATAACAAAATATAAAAAAAAATAGAAAATCTATTATATTCTTAGCGAAAAAACGCCAATTGACGGAACGAAATAGTGACTTGGTGAAAGGCGAGCATGCCACAATTGTTCTCCAAGTGTTTCCAATAGCAACTATCAGGTTCTAGCATAAAAACCGTATGATAATGCTCAGGGGTGTAGCTTTGATTTGCGATATGGCCCTTCATATACGCCACACATATTGATCATGTTAATTTCCAGGAGTGTACTCTACTTTGCGGTCTATTTCTGGGTCTTCACAGATATGTTTAATTAATTTAGTAAACGTTTGTCTCAAATGAAATGTAAATTATATTCAGACAAAATGCTAATAATTAGCGGCTTTTCTTTGTCTTCTGCTGTCACCACATTCGGAAGAACCAGACCAGAAGACAATGAAGTCTTTTGCCTAAAGACGCGGAAAATTGATTATTTTTTTTGTTTCGGCTAATTATACAAAATATATTTGAAATGTTAGACTGAATTCATCGCAAATTATAGGCTGTATTAGAGCTAAACACGAATATTACACGACTTTTATTACACTTTATATCTATTATTAAAATCTAATAAATTATTTAAAACAATATCATAATTAGAAAGTGAATTCAATTCGCAGAAATTGCATGTTTTAGATAATTGACCATTATTAATCACGTTTCCAATCTGTTCCAGGCCTCTGGTGTTCGCCCATTTGGGACGAAGTTTTCTGTTGGCCGCCGGCGAGGGCCGGATCGGTGGTCAGCAAGACTTGTGCCGAGATATTCAAGTCGTTCAACATTTCGTACGACAGCTTTGAGCCAAACAAAGGTAATATCACTTATCTATCAACTAAAACTAGCAGATTCTGTGGCGAAATGTCATCAATTTTGCAATTTGTTTGATAAAAAATCAATTTTCTTGGTTCTAATAATGTTGAAGTGCATTAAGAATTTACCATGATGATGCTCGCAATGAACAGGGAATACACTCCAAGCGAAGCCAATGGCAAAATTTCTGTTCGCATGACATGAGACACGAAGTATAAGAAGAAGATTAAGTAAACAACGATCTAATTTCGTTGCATTTCTCAAACCCAAATGACTGACATGACTGATCGTGCGATCTCTCATTTCATCTAGTTATTCTGCTACAAAGAATATATTATTTTTTGATAGATAATGGCTAAAACATTATCTTAGTTTTGCAATATCTCGATTGAAAACTTTTTTGGGATCTATCAGATCCACAAAAGAGACAACATTTTGGCGAATGAGATGAAGGGATTACCGCTTCGGGTATAATTTGAATGTGAGCAAGCAAAACAGCAGTTTAGGCAGACAAAAAGCCAATTATAATTTGCACAATCACTTTGTTCTTTATTGTTGAAGCACCAAATTGCCAGGAATTCACAGGAATTAACTTCAGGGTCAGACACGTTGCGCAACCCTGGCTTAAGAGATAAGTGAAGAAGTATTGGCACAAAATGGCAAAAAATGATTGAAAGCTTTGCATATAATGTAATCTATATTTTTGTGCCGAAAGCCATTTATTCGATCGTCTCGTTTCTCTTCACTCGATTTCCAGTCTCACAATGGGATTGCACTCATATTTGTGTACCGGAAATCATGTTTTCGGCTGAGTTTGTCTTTTTATTTATCGATTACCGCACCGAATGAAAGATCGCTTTCAGTGATCTGTCTCTCGTCAATACTCCGGTCCACTCATTGTATGCATTGCTTGGGAATTGATTTCTGGCGATAGTAATACTCTTCGAATTGGGATTCGCCTTCAAATTCAATCAAATTCCAAGACTTCGGAGACAGAGCTTCCCATCTGTAAGCGAAAGGGATGCGAAACCGAACGCATCATAAAGTGTGTCATTAAGTCAGTGATGTCTTCAATGCAAAACACTTTTCTTCGTTATTTTACAGATCGTTATACTTTAAGTGACCATTTCTTTCGTCTCGTTCAATCACATTAAACACTTTCCAGAGTCAGACCAGACTTTGCGCTGACTTTACAACAACGAAAAAATGCAAATTCATTAGACTAGAGATGAACTTTGCAGAGATGTTGTGTTCCGGAGTTGTATCGATCACCAAATCTGTGTTGCATTCAACTTCTGTTTGTTTGTTCTGTAGATTTATAATTCGTTTTTCATGTTTCAGACCAAACATTTATATTTAATCACTTAATTAGTTGTAAAGCCATTTATTGAGAGCTAATTATACAAATGTTTTATCGCTTTTACTGATGTTATGCTCTGACGAGTGAAACCACAGTTTGCTGGCGGTTGTCGTCTCAGCGCTCTTCGCCGATATGTTCGGATTGGACTGTGTCTTAAGCCAAGTGCGGTCTTCGATCAGTGGCCAACTCATGGGCCGCCG
>JAQGBE010001026.1:0-12973 GCA_034698225.1 Scheloribates latipes | reverse complement strand
TTGAATGTCGTAATCGAGTGTCGGATTGACTGCAATGCCCGGACACGACAGGACCCGAATCGTGGGACAGACGCCGAGACAGTTGGAAGAGTTCTCGTGTGGTATCTGTCACGACGTGTTGCGAGAGTTGTATCGCCGAATGGCTCGGAGGACACGACACCTGTCCTAACGATGAGTCGCCGCTGACCACCGATAAGCTGACAGAAGTGCCGCGACTTGTGCTCAATGTTATCGACAAAATGCAAATCAAGTGTCAGTTCAGTGGCTGTCCGTCAGTCCACTCCATCGGCGAAGACCTCTCGCACTGGAAAGTGTGTGACTATAGCCAGTGTAAAATCTGCGGTTTCAGTGATACCAACGATGACCACAAATGTCTGCCATATCTGATGGAAGAAAAGGTCAAATTGACTGAAGAGATCGCTAATTCAAGATGCAATCAGACAATTCGATGGGATCGAGCATTATTGTCAACACTTCACTAATCATATTATCGATCAATTCAACGCAAAATATGACCGGACATTATTAAATTATTATCGTTTCACAAGAGTTTGTATCTTTGCAAATGAAGTGATAGACAATTTCAGTGCTCGTAAAGAACTTATCAAATTATCGTTCGGCCAATTGATAATTGTATTCATCTGATTTATAATTATCCAATCAATAAATGGTTTTGAAGCATATTTTTTTTATTAAATAACATTTAATAAATTTAAATACACTTCCCGTAACCAATGGCTGATCCATCGGTTCAAAGCCGGCGTTCTATTTAATTAGTCTATTCCAGGAAATGTGTCTATAAGTAGAATGGGTTGAAAATCGGTTCTTCATATCAGTGGTTGATTGATATGTTCGACTGAAATGACTTTTGTTTCAAACTTTTGCCTATTTGTTCCAATTGGTCAGTAAGAGGAATAGTTAGATGAGTTCGGGTGCGGTACCTATAACGATACCCTCGATCATCCAAAGCTCACCCAATGCTGTGGAGAGTTGTATTGCGAAGATTGGGTCGACAAATGGCTCAAAGAACACGTCACGCGGATTAAAAGCCGATATTTTGTGGCAAGTATAATACCGTGTTTTTTCAATGATTTTTCGCGGGAAATGGAAAAAAATTTGACCATTTTTGGACCGCTGCTATATAGTGCGGGGATTCTACGAGTGCGGGGATTAGACGAAATAATTTTCTGAAAAGTACTTTTATTTTTATCATCACTATTCATTGAAACAATCGTATTCAGAATCAGATGAAAAGATTTGGGCTTTTCATCTGATTCTGATAATATCCATGAGTTCTTCGGCAAACACTATAACTGAACACTAAAAAGTCTTGTGTTTACCAGGGATGCCCAAGGGGGATCAGCCAAAAATCCCCTGGATCGGAAAATCTCAAAAAATGCCTAGGAATTTTGTTAGAAAATTGGGCAATATCGCCTCCTTGATCCACCCCTTGAGTAGGGTAAAGCTTGGGCACCCCTGGTGTTTACAGTTTCTAATATTTTGGTAGGAACTCTGAATCCCGTATACTAAATACCGTATTCTAAATCCCGTGCAGTAGTTAATATAACTATTGCCTTGCATAACTTAATGAAAATTTACAATAGCAAGATGAAAATATTGGTAGTCGATTGTCCTTACACACTCGGCAGTCAAATGCTTAATTTTTAACATGTTGACATTTATATTATTACCATTAGTATCATGTTTTCATCTTGCTATTGCAAATTTTCATCAAGTAATACGGGATTCAGTAATATGGGATATAGTAATACGGGATTCAGAGGGTGATTCATTTTTTTTTGACGCGGGAATTCTACGAGTGCGGGGATTCTACGAAATGTTTTTCAGTGGAAAGCACATTTTGAGGTGCGGGGATTATACGAGTGCGAGAGGGCGCGAAAAATCATTGAAAAAACACGGTAATTTATCCTTGCAAATCTTTATTAGTTTAATGAACACCAAAATTAAGTTTAAACTTAATTTTTATTTGCTTATATAAAAGAATATAAACGTTATTTACAAATATTTGCTTCATTTTATCACTTGTCAAACGATCCGATTCTGTTCCGGCAATTTAGTTGATTGCTAATAATTCTTACAATTCTTATCGTTAAGTTTTTATTTTGATAATCACACTTATAATTACTATATTTATTTAAACCTATTTTTAGATAATCTTGTCTATCGATTGTTTTGACCAATAAATAGATAATTTCAATTTATTTCAATATAAGACAGGATTTGGTAATTGAATCGCAAATTGGATTTCTAATAATCTTTTGGAAGCGACTGAACCAGTGGTTGGAAATGTTGTCACGAAGGCTGCGGCTGTGGTGGCTCTGGCTCTGGTGGCTCGGGTGGTTTGATGGCTCTAACGCCAGTCTCCAAGATGTAGGCGAACTGACCATTTGGGAAGTGTCTGGGCACCAGCCACACGAGGATCGCCACCACAACCGCGTTGACACCAGTGTGATCCCACAACAACGCGGACACAAAGATATAGATGACGACCACTGCAAGCATGGATATGTCGAGCCACGAGTCGTTGACGATGGCCAGCTTTTGTGCGCTCGTGATGTTCTTGTAAATTTGCTTGCATCCGGTGCAATGCCTCTGGTTCTGTTCGACAACGCACGCGTTGAGACAGGGCCGGCAGATGATGCCGACCGAGCCCTTGCACAAACACACCAGACAGTCGTAGTATTCGGTGGCCGCTGTTTTCAATTCTTCTTCGCTGTCGCGACAGACGCGACATTCTCGAGAATCTCCTTCTCCTTCGTCAGCCATTGATTCGACTCAAGAGTTTTGCGTAAGTGTCAGATAATCGGTTATCGAATTATTTTTTGGTTGAATCCGATTGAATTCAATTTGATTGGACTGAAGCGCGAATTGGCTATTGTTTGACTGATGTGGCCAACAATTAACACTTTCTTATAGTTGAAAGCCATCGACGAATCGAGTGAATTGAGTTTTGTAACATTCAATTTATACCAACTATCAGTCCCTCAACAGATCAATACCGGGACTATTTTAGATTGTTTGGATTGATCCAAAAACATTTGTGTCTAACAGATCCGATCTAAGCGATCCAATTATTTTCCAAATTGATTTCACAGACAATTTGTGTCATAATTTGTTTTAATAGAAATTATTATTGCTTTACTTTATGACTTGCCTATAGTCTTACGTTAGACTAATTAATAAAATAATTATTTTCACATTAATATTACATTTAATTAAAATTGTTATAAAGACTCAAAATATTAAAAAGTTTTCTTTAAAAATATAAAAACAATGACTGAAATTAGAAACAATTATCGCTTGGCTTTAGTGGTGACCGACTGTCGAATGGAGAGGTAGAGGCCAGTGATGGCCACCGGTATCTGATTGGGACCAATGTGTGGATCACTTGGGTTGCACTCGAAGTGACCCCGGAGTGAGGTTTGCAGGACTTCTCTTCATCTTCACAGTGCTGAGCATTGGTTGCAACGTTGAATCGATGAATATCTTGTTAATTGTCAGACGTCGAGACGTAGGGTTGGCAACGGAAAGACAAGATCAGACGATCCGAAGAAGTGATACGTTTTGACCAGAATTGGGATCTCTTAAGACTCGGAAATGGCTCTGATTGGTGAGCGGAGACTCAAGTGATGGGCGCGACGGACGACGACCTGCGAGTGGAGTGCGAGTCAAGCGTTAGTCGAGTCGAGTCGAGTCTAACTCGTCGTCACTGCGATTAATACCTGTGCGACATCTGCACGGGTCGTGTTTGTCCAGGTAGTGCTCTAATGTGTCCCTGCAATTAAACATCACTTTAATTGACAGCAAACATATACTTTAAAATGTTAATGCTATTAATGTTATTATGTCTTATCTATTCGTAACCGAAAATAATTGTTAAATTGTCTCAAATTGTCATAACTATGCAAATGATTGACACTTTGAAGGTCTGCGTTGTGTTCATAATATGCTAATAATATTACTCTATTATTGCAACACTCAATGTCCAGGTTTGCGCTCAAAATACCAGTTGAGCTCAACTGAAAGGAATGCCGAACAAGCGGTTTGTTTGATGAGAGCAATCGGAATATTGATGGCAATCGTGGTTATTGTCGCTCCGCTATTGTCACGACTGGTATTTGTGTCATAAAAATCGAATAACATTTTTCCTCATTTATTGAATATTTTTGCGCTGAATCTCATGTTTTTTATATTGCAATCTCTTTGTTAAGAGAGTCATAAAACTAATGTTCCGAATGCCTGAACCGAAATATATGCATATTTATTGAAATTAATACAATAAAAGTTGTAAACCTTGTAAACCTTGTTGAGCCCTCGCATTATCATTTAAATTAAATAATTAATAAGCAAATAAAATTAAGACGAAAGCCGTTACATACCATCCGCCGCCGACTCTCACCATTACATGACTTCTCAAAATCTGTGAAATTAGCGATCAGTTTAGATGAAAGCGATTGCCAGCGAGTGATGACTTACCCGAACGAAAATCAATACTTTTGTATCTCCGATGCGATACTTGCCGTCAGAGATATACTCCAAGTTGTATTGTGTGGGACACGTGCAGCGGGACAGCAGTTCCACGACCTGTGCGGACAATCGGTCATTCGGTTGCCATTCAGTTCATGTCAAATGTGATCAGAGATCACGAATTCCTTTATTTGTATTACCCGTTCGTGCAATGACTTGAGATCATTGGTAATGATTTGTTTCTGACATTTGTCGTCGTTTTGAGCGCCAATATTATTGTCGATTAAAGTCGATTCTTCGGCCAATTCTCGATCGATCTCTTCTTCTAATTGAATCAAAGTGGGAGCCAACACGCCTAACAACATGAGAGCACAATTTCAGTTTAGGTTCAAGTTTAGTTATCAATAAAATGTCAAGTTGATTTGTATATTTTATGATTCAGATCAGACATCCATCATAAATCCACTTTCTTGGCCAAAAGACCTTGTTACTGTTACTGTTAGAAATATTTGCGATTTTTGTCCAAAGCATTAGATAAACTGAGAAATGAAATACAAGCAGAAAATAATTGGCGAGTTATTTAAGTTATTCGAGAGAAGCAAAATATTTTTAACAAGTCATATATTTTCGCATTAATTTAAAATTGCCGAAACATGTGCTCACAGTTAGCAGAATCGCCGCGATTTTGCTATTTTTAAATTACAGTCTAAGCCCCGAATAGTTGACCAAATTCTGATCAAATGGCGGTCTCCATAGACATAATCCTAAAATCATTTCCCAATAGTTTACGATTAGCCTATGGAAAGCTCCCAATAGTTGACCAGTTCAAGAAGAAAATGAACAAAATTCTGTTAAAAATTTAGACAAAATTCGAATAATAAATTATGAAAATGACAAATATTACTAATTTTGAATATTACTGATTGTTATACAATAGAATCTAGCTGATATTTATGATTTTCAGTGTATTTCATGACTTATTATTTGGTTTATACCGGCTATTCATACTTATTATGCACTTTTATAGTGTATTCCCAATAGTTGAACAAATTGCCCGTACACTAAGTAGTCAACTATTCGGGGCTTCGACTGTATTTAAAATGGTTATGCAGACAAACAAGAGAGCATGACCATGACCATGGTAATTTTGAGTAAATTCTTTTATTTGCAATCAATGATAGTCACGGCGATCACTCACAAGGGATTAGCGCCAGTTGTGCGCCCATTATAAAGGGCTTAAACATTAGCCGGTGGTCTGCCGCGGAGGTCCGACCTCTTGTCGCTATCCGTTCGATGCCATCACTTAATTGTCATCAATTAAATCACTTGAAATCGGAATTAATCAGAACCTAACCCCTAATCCGAACAATCTCTGGTCAGACAAAGTGTTTCTTCATTTGTCAAAAGCAAAGCCTCTGACAGCTCATTGAGGGCCCGATTTGGCCACCGCTGGAGTGCACAGAATTAGATATATTCTTATTTTTGCGTTATATCGGACTTCCCTTCAGAGAAAACATTTATTTTATGGATTTCATGACTCATTTCGATAAAATTAACCCTTAATTCTGAAAAATAATTTCAAGTTTGGTATTTAAGCAATAATTGTGGGCACAATCGAGTCGTTTCATCGCATGACTCGTATCTGTTCTTAAGCTCCTCTGACCTCAGGGTTACTATATTTGGAATTCCGATGATTTAGATGAGGAAAAAGTATAGCGAAAGTACTGTCGAGTGTTCGCCACTCTTGTCAAGTGTGGGGACCCAACGGTTGGCTTTGGGCTCTGTGTCGAGTCGACACTTCACAGAATGGGGACTATTTTGGAAAAATCTATTTTCAGAAATTCATCGGAAAATTCGCTTCAAAAGGAGCTCTTTATTCAAAAACGCATTACTCGAGAGTCGATTCAAATAAGTTTTTTGGTGTAGCGGTTTGTGTCGTAAATGCAAGGCTAGTATTCAATTAATGGTTATAAATGGGCATTTGTATCAATGCAAAAAGTAGAGTCGATTGTTGGAACAAGTTTGAACAAGCTGTTTGACGCAGCATGCTGATTCCGGATCGCAATTAATTATTGTCAGGATTTTTGTTTGCGTTAGTGTTTAGTGCTTTTTTGCGTCAATCAGAATATATCCTAATTTCGTCGAAACAATTGGATTTTTGTAAATAAAATTGTATTTATTATTCTTTGAAACGGCGAAAGAATCGCAAACACAATATGAGTCGAGAATAATGACAGAGCTATCGCCGAAACGCCCAAAACCTCACTCGCCTTTCACGCACCGACACAACTCTCAAACATATTCTCTCTTTTGTTCATTTAATTAATGTCTATATTTCAATAATAATAATAATAATACGAATTCCTAACTCTGAGAAACAATTCAATTGTTGTCATCGATTGTTCAACTTTTGCCGATAGGCTTCTCCTCTCTCTGTATCTCTTCAGCTGACACTCGATTGAAATTCACTTTTCTATTGAACCAGACTTTCAGTGATTAATGTGTATTAAGAGGTGTCAGAGCATCGGTCAAAGGAAGCGGTGTTGTAATTCGATTTACCTAGTTTGCCTAGTTTTCATATTGGGTTAGATACTCTGCAGTGCACATACACAGCACAACTCACACACAGCACAACTATACAAACACAATCAAATCAAAGCACAGCACAGAGACTAACCTATTTTTGATCCCTTGCGCGCCACTTCCAAAAGGCATAGAATAAAACTTTTTTCGTTTTTCCTAAGAACCAAATCGTCGGTCTCGAAGAGAAGGCACTCTAGTATTTGGAGTCTTCGGCACCAACTGATGAAATTGGAGACGTTGTCGCGGGCGTGAAAAGTGCCCGCTTTGACATTGACTCTGAAGACCACATCCTTTGAGGGAAGACCAATGCCGAGAGTGCGGCCGCCTTTGGCCTCGTATTCCCGAGCTTTGCTCAGCACATGATTTGCATGCCTTTAAAGTTATGGTTTGAGAGATAAGACTTATGAATGCATTCTTGTGTCAAAACAAAGAGTGATTGACTCCAGACCTGCACAGCACTACTCCCGTTTCCAATTGTTTGACAAAGTTGTCGGCATTGATATCCAGTCCATACAGAGTGTGGAGCCATTCGCCGAGGTCTTCCTTCATCGCATACAAGTACTCTTCAGACGACTTGAATGGCCTGAAAGGTCTCGGCTCGAGATGCATGGCGTTTGTGGCGGTGGAGAACTGGTTGTGGCTGTGGCTGAGGCTGTGGTGGTTGTGATGGCCATTGGTTTGGTTGCAATGGTTGTGCACATTGTTGTTGTTGTATAAAACTTTTTTTGGCGATACGCCGTTCGCTGCCATTGGGAGCACTGATACCACGAGCGAACTCGTTTGGAGCTCTTCGAGGATTGCACTTCGAGTTGGATCACATCAACTAATCACTCAATTAAAGACAATTTTCAACATTTTTGCATAAATTATACGTTTTATTCAATAAGAATTGTGTATTGAATTTCGATGCCAGTGATGCCAAAGGGAGAGCCGTCGAGGGCTCCGATGGGAGGGACGACACACAACTCGACTCTCAAGAGTTGTCGACTCGACTCCGGCAGCGAAGCAATCACTGCAATCACAGAACAGTCAATCCATTAGCGGTTGTTTGATATCTGACGGAATGGAACTCCACTCCGATGTCAGTTCAGTCGGTTTATTGAAGTTTATGATGAGGTCTGAGAGGAGTGGGCTCTGACAGCAGCGACTGTAGAGCACCGACAGCACCGACAGCACCACTCACTAACACCGGGATCACCTGCACCTGCGTTTTGAGTTCTCACCAATTGACTCGATCTGAGGCCAAGGGGTGACTGTCTCACAACTGAGGAACTATTCTTCGACAGTCGGTCTCTTATCTTCTGTCATAAAACTGGTAGAGAAGAGCGAATAACTGATGACACGTAAGGTATCGGTTCAGATATGGTGTTCCCTTACTTCTAGTGATATGATAGCAATGTTAGCGATGAACTTGTGCTCAACCATCGGAAGAGTAATCGATATTTCGCCAAACATTAACGAGAAATACTTTACTTTGAGATGACATACATTTCGGTGAATCTAATCGGCGAGGATTTCCGTTTTGCTCGTGGTTTCGATTCCCCGGCGAAATAAACAATAAACTTCTTGTAATAGTGTTATAAAGAGTCGGATATTATTAATAATTAAGTCTTGATATGAGTTATCGCATGAAAGCTGATAGGAGTCGACAATCGATAGGAGTTATGAGTTATGACTTATGCGATAATCTTTTAATAACGTTAGACAAACACAAGAGTCATATCAATAGTCAATTACTACTTGCAAGATATGTTTGGTTGCGTAACACTTGAGACCAGTTCTTCGCCAATGAGTGACATATAAGACAACAAACACACAGCACATACACCACTACTCTCTGCACACAATTCTTGCACACAAACCAGTGGTCAGTAGTAGTGAAGGCGATAGGAATCGATCGGTTGGCACACAATTAGTGGTGTCCGACGAGCGGTCAGACCAGTCGGCAGACGTCGATAATATACAAGTTTATCGTCTATTAAGACATAAATTCATTTGAAATGAATGCCAAGTTTTGCGGTTCTATTGATGTAAACAGTGTTGGGCTGTCTGTAGAGGTTGTGATGTCTCATAGCGTTTGTGCGATAGGTCTCAGTCTCGGAATCGGTGCACAACTGCTGAACAGAACAACATTTGAGAGCATCTGAACAGACATGCGATGCAATGCATTGCGGAGAACATGACGTCAGCCGCGCATTGAAGACTGGATCTGATGGTGTGTGGGGTCGGGTTGACACTGGAGGCCGATCGCTGCGATCAGGAACAGACCGATCGGTTGGGCTCTCCATCCAACTATTCAATACATAAATTAGTTTATAGTTTATTATAATTTTTATTTCAATAAAAACTTTTGACATATATTTCTCTGAAACTACTGTTCTCTCTATTAATCTCAAACTTGTTTTCTATGACTTTTCAATTCAATTACTCCAAAACCAAACTTTTTATTTGAGAATTGAGTGAAAAACTCAATATTTATTTAAACCGATTGTTCTTCTGTTGGAAGAATGAAAGAGCCATTCAGTTGTTGTTCCACTGAAGAGAAAAGATAATTTCAATTTCATGTCATTACTCATTGAAAGCCCAAAAAATATCAATTTTCAAATGCCTTTTATAGAATAAAGCGTTTACTAATGCAATAAAACATTTCACAAACACAGCTAAGGTTGAGAAATCCAAGGCAACGAATTAGCATGACTAATTATATTACTAGTATATTGGGATTGGATATATCCAACAATTAAACACATATTTGACAAAACTATAAATTATTCTCCTCGTGGCTCGTAATTGGATAGTGCGCAAGGTGTTGTCCCATTTGGCCATGCTACTTTCACCAACATTTAGTGCCCCCTTTATTAGAATTTAATTGTCGGCGCTTTTTGGTTGTGTTTGGACTTAATTGAAGACAAATTATATGCGATTTGATATCAGTTTGGTTTACATATCAGACCAATAAAGCGACGCATAAATGCATTTCGTGTGCTATCAATGAGATGTGCGATCGCAGAGACAGTCACCGATCGACTACTTCACAGACCTCTTGACTATCTCTGAGCCCAATGTCCTTAACATACGGCCCACAGTTATAACAAATAAGTTTTTAATTTGAATTTATTTTTGTTTGACTCGAGTTTCAGTCAATTTTCACCAAATTATCACATTTTGTTGGAAACCTAAGGATTCGCTAACTATTGGAGTCGACAAACAATAGTATATAAAATGGTTTATATTTGCAAACAATATGTTATATTCAGAACAGACAGACATAACATTATATTCGCATAAATATTATGTTTTTTGAGCTCAAAAGGCATTTATAATTCAATTGCGAAACCAATGCATTGCGAGGTCTGACGTAAACCAGGTTTTCATCATTATTATTGATAGATATGAAAGGTTTGCTGCGATTGTCGTCTCTTTTGCACTCATGTCTGTTGTCTAACGCGTCTATCACTTAGTAATTAGCTATAAATATGACAATCGATTTGAATAACAATTTTGTAAATCGAGTTTAAGGGCGAAAATTATCGCAATCAAAATCAAAATGTGTCAAAATTGGCAACACTAGCAAGATTGGCAAGACTGGCATGGATTGGCATGGATTGGCATGGTCAAGTTCCAGATTCTCGGGCAAATCAGATTGAATATGAAAATATTTGCATTTATTGTCTCACTTGTGGCGTAACATTAATAATAACCCGTTTCGGACGTCTCTCCGATCGCCTAATAATAGCCTTCAGAGCCATATTCCCGTCGATGACGAGCGCTAACAAACTCTGACCGAACTTATCGAACAATTCTGTGGTTTTCACTATTGATCACAACATTAAACGCTATTTTATCGCCGATTGTATCCCTGATAACACATTGGTCTGTAATCGAAGCCATTCTTTTGCTGCTAAACATGTTCTCAAATGAAGACAATAACTAATCGATCGCATAGTTGTTAGTCTTCGGCAAAACTCTTGTGTTTTGCATAAAACAAAGTTCTTATTTACGGCCACTTCGGACGAGAATATCGTTTGCGATAAAATTAATTAATTCATTAATGTTTTGAATTTGCGTTCATTTGATTAATGTCTTCGAAGGAATTCATTTAAGTATAGGTTAGGCTATCGGAGGCTCAGGTGAAGCATAATTAGGCGAACATTTTAATAGCGGTCTAAAGCTGTGCCACATCTGGAGTCGAGTCGAGTGCCTCGACTGCCATATTTCATTGGGTTTAAGGTCAGACCAAAGACAGCGCAAAGACAATAACGACCAGGACTTCCATAAGGCTTACCACTGGCTATCACTCTGCTATCGCACGGCAGAGGACTGTCAGACGACTGACATAATTATGTATCAGATTATTGTTGATTATGATTACGAAAGAGCAGATCAAAGACCAGATGCGGAGCACTCATGAGTGCAGATCCTGGGCTATGATGTGCGCCAAAAACATAAATGATTGATATCTCGGAGGATATCAGAAACAGAATCGCATCGAAATAATCGCCAGAAATTAACTTTTATATGAAATTAAGCGATGATTTACTGATAAATAAAATTGATTGAAATTCATATAAATTTAGAATTTGGTAATTGATTTCTGGAATTGCATTAATTTTGAAACTCGTTTTCCATTTTCGGTTGTGTCGAACAGCACATGTAATACTGGCAGAGCAATGTAAAGCAACAATCTAGTACAATCTATAGCACAATTGGCCACAATTGGGCACAATCTGCACGTTTAATACACACTTAATGCACAGTTTAGCACATTTTATGCGCGTTTGTGTCGATCCAGTCGACTGACAATCAATAGACTGAGTATTAAAAACTTCTTTTTATGTTTCGCTTTGTTTTATTCGTTCCGACAAACGCTTTGATTGAAATTGAATTAATAAAACAATAATTAAATGCAATTAATTAAACAGTTATTCCCTTCCAAAGGCATTGCGAAGAAAACAAAACTTTATTCACAATTCAGTGTTAAATCGCTTTTTTGCTTGTTTTGCATTAATTTATGAGTTATTGCAAAACAAATACACGAATATTGAGTTTGAGTTTGGGATTAGTTTCGAGTAAACCAACAAAAAGTCGGTTCAATTGAATACATAAATCGGTAATAAAAAACAAATGCATTTTAATTACCTTAAAGTAATGCAAATCTGTTGTGAATGAGCGGCGAAGGCCTTGGATTGGCTGCGGAGGGATCGCCTACTCTTGCCATCAGTTGATTGACTAATTTCATTGACAGTTATTAATCCAGTGGAGAGTCGGCTCCGGTTTGTGAGGATTAGCCTTCGGTTTGCAACCAATCAGTACTTGCAATGCATTGTAATTCTCAATGTCTGACCTCTTTCTCGGGCTTTCTTCGGCTCCGATCTCTCTCTCGAGTGACAAAATAAAGAGCAAAGTGTGGGCGAGTTGTGAGTCGTGTCGTGAGTGGGACTCAAAACTACAAAATGCCTTAATTATTGTCCAAATGGGTGAACCGTTCAGACTTTGCATGCCTTTCATCGATATCTTAGTCAGTCTTCAGTCACTCACTTAACTCATTTAAAAGTTATCGCGCGATCGGAGATAAGCCGTGCAGTGGTGGTGTCGGACAGGCATTGGACGACTGCATCGGTTGCCAAATGGTTTGCATATCGCAGACAATCGTCTAATTAATTGATTGTTATGTTCGCCAAATGTAATGCAATGTCGAGAAAACAGTTCTGATAATTAGGGAACGGAATGGAGTGCAAGAGTGGAATGGCATTGATTGGGTTGGTGTGAGAGTTGGCGAATTGGAGAAATAGCAAGATGTAAGAGATAGCACACAAATGAATGCAATTCTGTGCAAAACCAGTGAACAAATGCGAGTCACGTCAGACAAGCGACGGACCGCTGACTGACATCGGAGGCAAAC
>JAQGBE010001025.1:0-12976 GCA_034698225.1 Scheloribates latipes | reverse complement strand
TCTATGATCCCACTGAATTGGATTAATCGGGGGCTGATCGGGTAAGTTTAGGGTAATTCAATTTCTTCAAATATATCGATTGTTTTTCTTCTGTTTTTATTTATAGCATTGTCCATCACAATTCGTTATAAAATGAATAGAAAAATTAAAAAAAAAATCTGACTTTGTAAATTTATTCTCTACTAGGGTTATGAGTTTAGTTAACTTATATCCATAATATAGCTACTCGTGAGCTCAAGTTTGGTTGAACAGAGGGGTGCCGAACGCCATTGGAACGTCAGTTGAAAGCTCACCGCAGACTGTGTGAGTACTCAGACTTTGAGGAACTACAGGCACAACTCAATCGGACAATCACTTCTCGTCGGATAACTCGACAGTACAATCGTCGACTATTGAGAATTATTAAAAACTGTATTTGGTGAAGACGAGAAACACGGTGAGTTGTTGGAGAATGTAAGTGCTGACTCAAAATGACAGACCATAACATCAGACAAGAGTATCATTTTCAAAAAAATTTACTAGTGATCAAGTTTGTTTTACTGCCTCAATTCACTTCACGAGTCAACTGAACCTTGAAGAGATATACAAATTGAGAAACATTTTAATGAGCCAAAACCTGAATCCCATGATTATCCAAAAACCTGAAAATTGTAAACACAAAACACTTTCAGTACAATTTTCTTTTCTGGCACAAACTAAGCGAAACTGTATTCATTTGTCACATTGACGGCTGTGAACGTCAGTAACGCTACGAACAGTATTTTCAAGTCAAAAATCGAGTCATTTGCAACTGCACTTCTCTAAAATCGGTTACTGTCCTCACCTTTCGGCAGTTTCTCTATGCGATATTTCTTGTCGCATCCGCCGCTACTGCCGTGTAAAGAAGAAACAACATGGGCGGTGCCCATATTAAAACCAGCAAATGGGCCCCGCTTCAGATTCTTCATGAACTTACGGAGAGAAGCTCACTTCGAGGGCACTAACGAGTCGGAGGATGCCTTGGAAGACCAATTGATGCGGCTCTACGATTCAGCTGAATTCAAATAGGAGATATCTTAAAATATACGCTTTTACGAAGTCTTGTTTTTTATATTTTTAATGGAATATTTTCTTTGATGTTAATTCTTTTATTCCATCTAGTCATTATTCAAGTCAAGTTATACCCTCTAATCAGTACCAATTTCTCATATGCTGGGTGTTGTGTGCCTCGACCACAACAGTCAGCATAACTTTTCATATTTTATATTCATCAAACTCTGAGACTTACGCCGATCAATGGACGCACAGGGAGGAATAAGTGATTTTTTTTGATCGAAAATATAATTAAACCTTTTATTTTCAAATCTCATAGCCTCAAGATGAATTTCTGAAATAGATTTAATGAAATTTAAGTTGAAATTCAGTAAAACAGTTTGAATCGTGTATTAATCAAGTTGATTTCACAAAACAACTCAGAATTTTCACGGAGTTGGAATGGTTCTGTAGTAGACATAAGTTAAGATAAGATGATAAACAAGTTTTGTATAAAATTAAAACTATGTTTTGGAGAGACATTCGAGTCTTTAGTCTGTAGGCAAACACCAATCGAAACAGATCTCAACGAATACGCAATAAACAAAGTTTTCCACAACTTGTGACATCGCTTGTGCTAATTGGTGGTCAGCAGTAGTGGTCAGTGCCCGCAGGCTGTCCTCCCACACCCCTGACCACGACATAACCTGGACATCTGAGGCCTGTATGCTTCATATTGTGGAGGTGCGCAGCAAATGACATCGACATCACTAACACCAAAGTCATCGCCGATTGGCTTAAAATCAGAATTGATTTGAAGGCAAAAGTGGCCAAAAATCTGTGGATTTTCGGAGATAAGACCTCGGAAGCAGTCAAAAGACAGGTCCCGACGGCAGACACGAGCGATGAATACCTGATACTAGATCTTAGAAGACTGTTTTATAAAATATGATAATTTTAATTGAGGTAAATATTTTTGAATATAATTATCCTGATTATCATAGAAATTATTGTAAAAAATATTTCCTACTAAATCCATGATTAGAATGCAAGATTTCTAGATCTTATTCGATAGCTGTAACATCTCCGGACAACACATGGTCGTTAAGTTCGGAGCTCTTGAATAACTCAAGAAAAGCGAAAGACAATTTCACGATGTGAGGTTTTCTTCATTCTCAAGACTACATTCTTGATTTTGGCAGGAATTATAGATTTTAATTCATGTGTGAATTTCCTCTCTACAGAGGGGCAAGGAAATAATTCGATTATCTTCATGGAGTTTGGCTGTAAAACAATGACTTGTATATGTCTCGTATTTCTCTTGCTACGATCTTAAGACATTCGAACGAATTGTGTTGATTTTTCTGTATACTTATCAGGTCGAGCTCTACCTTCCACACAGCGAATTATCTGATTCTTGCACAAGAGTAGATTCTCAGACATGAATTTGTTAATACTTTCGATTTCAGTTCATTGTTGAGAAGACATTTGGAAATTATTAACGACGTCTCCTCATAAATTGTAAATTAATTAGAGGCGACTATGTTGTAGTAAATTTTCTCAGCTTCATTATGCTATCTATTATTACCGGCTCAGACCTTTGCTTGGTGGTAAAATTTGCTGGAATCTTAAGGCAGGTCAATGCTCAATTTTTGAGTTTGTCTTGAGACAACGAAAATTGTCTTTCACTCAGGCCTTTACCATTGTTTCTTCCCTCTAATTCTCATAGCAAGATAATATCAAAATTTTGATTGTCCAAGTGGTCACGTTTAAAATTTACAAAATTTCTTGAATTAATCTCAGCAATTTTTTTTGTAAAAAACCCCTCAGACATGAGTTTCTCGTGATGATAAGAAATGTAGAGGATGTTAAGTTCTGCGCTTTGACAAATTTTGAATTGATTTGGACGAGTTTAAAATATTTTATTGGTTTTTCGATTTATTGATCCCATTAATCGTTTTTTGTGGCTTTTCTCGCCGTAGAAATAAGCACTCTTGCCGAATCTCAGCCCATTTTATGGCCATATAACGCTATTTGAACGTAGTGATAGAGAGTATTACTCCATTTTAAGTCAATTTTTATATGTATTTTTCAACGTTTTATAATTTGTTGCCGTATCTTGCTGCTTGTGGTGACATTTGGGTTAACACTCGTGCGTTTAGAGTGCACCTTTTGGCCACTTATGGTTGCAATGGTAGGCAAGGGTTGAACTGAACCACAACACAGTCATTCAATTCAGAGATAAGTCCCAATTTGGTCAACTCTTCTTCGATCTCATCTCACCAATTTTAACTAATAGCCTAAAAGTCGGGCCCCATTCCATGTGAGTGAAAACCAATTCGGTTTATTATAATTTCGAATTAAATTTGATTGAAAATTTACGTATTGATTTTTGGAATTTTCAAATATAATAGCCATTTATGGAACAACCCGAAATAATCGCATTGGATTGATTCAATTTTTGTACTAACATTGACACAACATTTGATAACAATGATTACAATTAATTCAATCAAATTTAAATGCAATTAAAATTAACCAGAAGCGAGAGATGTGTACTAGAAATGTATATCTGTTTTTATTGGCCGCATTTTCTTTGTCCTGTTCGTCGCTCTGGTTCGTCTTCGGCCACAACACTCTCGTCTATATCTTCGTCAGCCTGGGCCCAACTGTTATCGTGGCAGGCGTTGTAAGGCTGTGGCACGAACTCAGGTTTTCGATAGTCGTCGACCTCGACAACAGGCAAAAGGTGGAGTTCATTGAGAAACGGCAAAAACCACCTTGATTATACAACCTAGGTACATTCTATTCTTCAACACATGTCGGGGTTTGCCTATGACGCACTTTGTATTACGCGTCCGGTCAATAAACACAATCACGTTCACTGAAGTCTAGAACATTCGCGTTCATTTATAAATTCAACTTTTATCTGTGACGCATTTTGTTCTCAACTTATAATATCAATCCATTATAACACCGACCAAAAGGCAGTCACACGACTGAGACCTGTCCGAACCTCATGGGTATCGACCAGTTCAGCCTCGAGATGCCTTTTAATCGCGTGTTACAGAGATTCTCAGTTAGTTCTTCCTCGACTCTTGAGTCGTTTTCAGATTCTTAAATCTCTAAATCCAATCGATTTTCTTCCTCTTCGTTACCTTCCAAGGGTGGATTCCATATCATACATCAGTTGACAACTACACCTCCTCGGTCATCATTTTTTCTCATGTGCAGAAAGTTCAGCTAACAAAATCATAGCGGTTTTGTTTTCGCATTTCTTTATCAACGAAATGTTCGGAATGGCTGAAGCATCTTTTCATGTGTCTGATTTGCCAAGATGTCAAGTTTACATATAAGACTGTGAGTCTACATTATCGAATTAGTTATCATTCAAATCTCTTAATAGATTTATAGGAGACGCCGAAAACTTATGTTCCTTACTGTGGTCACTGAGTTTGCGATCATTGTATTCCTCCACTTGAGGACTCAAATTATCGAGGGCGTAAGAAGTGCGGGAGTTGTGGAATTGAGTTCATTCCGAAGAAAATCATCCTGATCTTCATGTAATTTGAATTCTGATTACACCGAGTGGTCAACTTATGGGAGAGTCCTCTGTATTACATGTATATATGATTTTTATTAATTGAAATTATAGTTTGAATAATGTCTGACTATGATTCTGGCAGGTAATCAAATTCTTTATCATTTTACTTTTTTAATTTCAATTTTGATCAAAATTGTGTTCAAATATTTCGTTGTGATTAATTTCTCTTCTCATATCTGTTTGAGTGGCATAGTGATTTATCATGTGTAATGTGATTTTTTTAATTAGCATTTCAGTTGATTTCAGAATTCATTTGTCATTTTATAAAAATCCCGAATAAATGAGAGAAGAAAACGAATTCAATTGATGCTGAGCTCAATGTTATAGGCTTCGCCTAACCCGGCGCTAATGGTCGCGTGAATAGTGACTTTGTATTAGGTGTTGGGATTGAGTTGAGCCAGTATTGCATTGGTGATTAATGCGTCGCTAATTGGCGGACTTCTATCTCGATAAACAGCTCGGTTAGATGAGGTTATTCCTACGACAAACACATTTTGTGGATGTGATTAAGACTATCGACATCATTATCTTCATAAGGAACTGATTTCATATTGAAATACGTGTTCAGAAATAGTGCAGTGAATGACTACACTATACCCTGCCAATCAGCCCTCCACTTTTAGCCAGCTCAAATTCTGTTATGTAAGTTGGTTGATCAATAAATAATCTATAAATTATTCCTAGCGTGATATAAGGTATTTTGCTGATTAGTGATAAATCATTTGTTAGTGAGATAAGATAAGTTAACAGCACTAATATGGAGCCGTAAAACAACCAAATAATAAATATGAATTCAAACCAATAAGTAGAACTTTGAGTGGCTAAACATTGAAAAATTATAACTTTAACGTTTAATAAGTATATCAATTAGATATTTAACTCGAAAAATATTAATTATAATCAATTTCATGAGTAGGGACTTGGGTGGTTCAATTTATAAGAATTTAACGTTGGATATCTGATAGATATTTAATTGGACTCGAAAATGAATTTTGTAAACTAGTTTATAAGTGTAGAATTCTGTTATATTTGGGTTTATCGTGTCGAATGAGAAAAGAATTGCGACAGAGATCAGGTCGCCGAAGATGTGGACGTGCCGTTGAACTCCAATTCCAAGAACTGATGCATCGCTTAATCTTTTTGTTTTTCATTTCGCTTATGTAATACTAATCGCAAACATTGGGAAACGTCTCGAAAAAGTTAAACCATTTGACCTTTAATTGTTAGCTATAAAACCTGTGACTATTGTATCGACATTTTTTTTGATTTGACTCTTGAACTAAACGTTTTGTTAATAAATCGAGTATTTAGTTTAACGAATTGCTGAATTGTATTATTTGACCACAAGTGCCGAGTCTGCGAGCAGTTCCCCCCGCAGAATTTAACGAATTCTAATAAATCGCTTATTTGTTTGCATTTGAATTAGAATTTTGTTGATAATTTTGAGTGTATTCACAAAATATTGGCAAATTATGTAAAAATAAATGAATTCATAATACTTTGATTGAGTGATAAATGGGAAAGTTATTGTGAATAATAAAGTATTTGCAAAGACATAGAGAATGAACGAGGTGATAGTGGTGTTTAGAACATACATTATAATCACGAATTTAAAAGCTGATACTGGAAAAATGGTCTCGGTGTTGATTTGGAAAATTTGGAATTAAACTTTACTCAATCAAAGCAAACTTTGACTCCGCGCTTGACTTGATAACATTGTCTCGTAGCAGATGAGGAGGACTAAAGGCGAGGTATTGAAGTCTACTGCCAATGACAATCGAGATACATTCGCTGCAGGACTTCAACATATAGCATGTAAGTCATGATAGATGTCGGATCTGGATGAATATCCTATCGGTTCGCTAAAAGATATGCGCCTTCGATAAAATGCTAATTTATCTATGCAAAAGCGCCGGTCTCATAACGCGCCGTTAGTGTGTTGAATCAGACAGGGTGAGAGATGACGAGTTGTAGCCGATTGTAGGACAGCAAGCTGACACGAGCGGCAGTCATGCATAGTATATATATCAAATATCATGATGGCCGTCGAGTCGACTGGCCGTCGAGTTGATGTTGGATTGTATTTAATTAAATATATTTCATAAAATAAAGTCAAATTCATTAATATTTTTGTCAATTATTTTTGTTTATTATTGTGTTAACTGGATAATGCAGATTAAACTGAGACTCAAGTTTTGTTCAATACGACTAGATTTAATCGGAGAGGTTCATTCAATGTGTGAAAGTATTAAACGAATTCAATTGCAAGATCATTGATCGTGTGATAAAACTACACTGTACAAGATTGAATAAGTTAAAAATTGAGTGAAGTCATTCATTATTGGCACCTAATCATGCTAGCGTCATACGATATTCTAATTGACACTACCGTACGGTATGACGTCATGACCAAGCACCCTTGTGACGTCACATCGTCCAGTTGAGGACCCGTCCTTTCCCCCACTCCTTCCCCCGTGTCACGTGACATGTCATGTGATGTGTCACGTGACGTGCAGATTCAAAAAATTTTCAAAAAAAAAATCAAAAAATTTTCCAATTTAGAAAAACTTAAATTAAATAATAAATGAAATGACACCAAAATCTAATTCAAATGTTTTCTATTCAGATTTCAATCAAAAGAATAACCAACTTGCTGGGCATTTAAGAACCCATCCTCGTACCAGACTAAAAATCTTGTCTGGTGAGGTCCAATAAGAGGCCACATAGCTCATGCTCCGATGCAGAATGGCCTACGAACAAGTAGCAGTCGGGAGGGGGGTCTTCAGGGCTTTTGTAGTACGAGTCTTCGATGGTGTCGGTCACGAAACCATTGAGGTTCCCATCGGAGTCGGCATCAGAGGCGTCTTCGGCTTCGTCTTCACTGGTATATCCCGATATTCCTGGCTGGCCAGCCATGTAATCGGATGTCGACGGTAGCGGTTCTTCGTCGATAGCCAGTGGCTCTGGTGTCACACAACCGAAGCTATTTCTGATGGTCTCTTTGTGCTCGGCCTCGGAATCTTCGGCTTCCGACTAAGACTGGATAAACGCCAGCTCGCCGCAGTCGAACTGCGTTTGGCTGCCGGCTCAGCGTCTGATTCGATGTCGCTCAACTCGACGGCCAGGGAACTAGGCAACAGAACCGACAGCGGTCTAGGTGATGGTGAGGTCGCAGAACTTTCGGGTTCTGAATCGCTGGACTCACTAGGCGTCAATGGTGGCACATAGCGTACAACAACAATAGAGCAAGGCTTCAACTTAACCATATTTTGAAATTTAAACCAAAAGTCAAAATGTTCACTGATTGAGAGCTAAGTGAAAAGTGAAATGTCCGAGTGTCGGACACCAGTCCACATCACACAACATTCGGTATATCACGAGACAATATATGGATGGCTCCACCCTTTAGCCTCATACCGTCAATTTATCAATGTGCGATTATATATTAAGCCTGATGTGCAATTATAAAAAGAGCTTATAGAGAACTTCTTCTATATAAGATCCACTTAAAGATCCAATAAATTTAGCCGAACTCATAATAGAGGTGTTGAAGATATTCTGACACCTACAATAACAGTCCGTGTTGTACACTCTCAAGGCTGGAGACGGTCAAAGCTTTTATGGCCATCGATGAAAATGCAGTGAATTAGTCGACACATGATGGCCAACTGTGCAAACAACCGGGTCTTCTAATGGCCGGTTGAGTGCGTACACTACTTTCATTGATCACTGACTGCGAAGAGACACAAATCAGAAACAATGAAAACAGTACTGAAATAACACATTGATCGAAACATTATTTTGAATGAAAAAAGTGATTGCAGAGTCGAGTCACTGCTAATCCTTCAGTAAATGTATCCATTAATTGATCAGTAGAATACAATACAATTTGAGTTTGGTTTGGCTTTGAGTTCTAAATTCGAGTTATCAATACAATTGTAAATAAAAAAGAGAACGTATGCAACGAATCCAGCACAAGGAATGGCGTCCCTTCTGCACTTCGATCACCATTCAATGATAGTTACAATGGTTTAAGTTCTGGTGGGCGGGGGAGACGGCAAATGCTCGCAACGACATTCTGTATTGCCTTTTCTGTGTTTAGGCCCTCCTTTGTCCGTTCTACTAAGCACTTATCCTCCAATGAGCGCCTTGCTGCCTCCAATTTTTCGCCTCCTATCTGGCTCTTAATCGCATTATTCCTGCTGACACTGGTGGCTTCGGAACAGCGATTGGCTCCTTCTCGGGCTTCGCGGGAGTGACATCGATGACTTTTGCGAACGCTATATATATATAGGTTCCACATCGTGTTCAGCTTTGCAATGCGTCACCATTTCCTCAATGGAGTTGAGCACAAGAGAATCTTTAATTATCTCGCATGTGATTCGATATCAGGTTCATGAAGAACTTGAAGCCGGAGCCCATCTTCCCGTTGCAATATGGGCACCGCACAAATGTTTTCATCTGTCGACGCCAGTATCGACGGATGTCGACGAAGCAGATGGCACAAATAGGTTGCCGGCAGCAGGTGAGGACAGTAACCGATCGACGATAAGTGTGAATATTGCAAATCTTAATTACGGTTGTTGGGTAAATGTTTTTTGACCTCTATGTATAGCTGATGAATAGACGAATTGATTGATAATAAAAAATTATATGATAGGATCGTTAGATTTTGAGCTAGGTCAATTTGAAAAGATACCTTCTCTAAGCCCATTGAATAGCTGAGTTTTGTTGTTATTTCTCATAATTAGCTGACAGCCTTCCGAATAAAAACCAGACTTGATATAGGAGACCGATATCAATTGAAACAATAAATTTAAATGGATAATATTTTAATTAAGTCAATAATTGTAATTAATTAGAATGTGTTCGAAAGACAACTCCAAACTTTCCGATATCAACCCCGTCTAGGATAACCGCGGCCAGATTCATCGCACGACACCAGCGGTCCATAGAATCCCGCTGAAAAGACATGCCAAACAGGAGGTCGGTCTGTGAAGCAAATCGCTTCTGGGACTTTATCAGCCCTTTTGGCAGATTTCCCGCCTCATCATACGGTTCGACAAACTAATTTAACAAAATACTGATCAAATCAAGTGTAATTCAACAGCATAACTAACTCATCGACTTGCCAGTGGAGGGCGTGTCTAAAACCATCACGACTGCATGACAGGATGTTCGGTCATTATAATTGAACTTTTCTGTTGGTGTCACAATAAAGAAGACCACGCGCTTGCCGTCATTGAGATCCTTCTTCTCTCGCTCCAAATTAATCTTAACTGTGTTGAGCTTAACTTGTGATGCCGCACATACACTTGTAATATCTTTTTACGCCTTTTGCTTTTGATCATATTATTTGCGATCAGTTTTGGGTAGAGATAGATATGAGACTGATTATTAATTTGCCAAATCTTGACCAATTCGCCAAATAATGATAGAACGTCAGTGAATCTCAATGAAAAAGCAATATTAACAGAATTAATATCAAAATTTTTATACTCGGGTACTGTATTTAGATCAGAAATAAGACCATTTTCCCCCAATCGAATTACTCCTTGCAATTTAAAGTAGTTGGGAAAATATTGAGTCTTAATCGACTCAAATTCCGGGCACCGGATCAGCAACAAACACACCTGAAGCGTCCCCTCTTCCACCGCACTGCACTTCGATAAGAGCCCGACCATGTTTGAAATTGATATCAAAGGCTGATTTTGAATCCAATGTCTGTTCTGAGCCATTCGGCATTTTACAGATCCTTTCATCAACATTTTTCTGATATTGAAACTTAACTTGGTATAACTTGCTCACTAAACTGGATCTGATATATCTTTTCTGAACCCAGGATGAAAGATGATCAGGCGCATGCCTCCAATCCCAAATATGGATAAGCACACTCGCCCAGATCACTAATTCTTATTCGGTATATCCGGTGCTACAGTATTAAGTGCACAACATATTCTTTTCCTTACTTCTTCTTGTAACCTATGGCATGTAGTTGAATGGTAGTACATTGCCGTTTAGGACGAATCACATCGGCTATCACAGCAACCGGTAATAGTGCGCGGCTGATCGCGTCACAATATTTTTGATTGTTAACAATCGCAAATGGTTCTGTTGTTTCAATTCGAAATCAGCGAATAATTTTCCGAACAAAGTGTCAGTAATAATAGTGATTTGCAATTCACTCAACTGAGTGAATGACTTGAATGACTTGAATAGACAGTTATCTTCGAATTCACAATCGTTAAACTCAATAGTATGAATCGTATCAATATTCTGATCATATCAATCAATTTTGATTATTTGAATGTAGTATGGATATTAATATCATTGTTGAAGCTAATTGTTAACAATAATTAATGATTTTTCAATGATATTGATTACAATTACAATAAGTTTGGCCGAAACGACCCCTTCTATGGACAACACACCTACCAACTCGAGCGACACCGACCCAAAAACTCAACCGAATCGACCATGTCTATTGAAAGTTTGACTGACAAAACGCTCTACTCAATCAGGCAACCATTGAGTTGCAGCCAACGTTCTTCATCTTCGTCGCCTCTGACAAATACCCACACTTAAGGTTGACTGCCTTGAACTCCTAGGAGTGGAAGTGAATCGAACTCAATGAGCTATTGAATCCATCGGTTGAACTGCTAATAGTGAAAATTCTTTGAGTGAGTTTTTAATCACGTTATTTCTTACAGCCATCTTTGCGAGAAAACGCGGATTATAAGTCAGCCCGGTGATGTCCCTGATGTTCGACGTCGTCTTCGTCGTCGAGAACTTTGTAGGTCTCACCTACTGCAACCAATACAGATCATGAAGAATTGTTGGATCACTTGATGTCCATGAAGAGGACTTGAAATGTTCGCGAGCTCGCTGAAGAGTTGAGCATTAGTTCAAAAAGTTTGGACTAGATACTCAGGCGTCTATAATATCATAGAGTTGTAGCCCGATGTGTGTCCCATTTGCTGACAAACGTGGATAGTAGAATGAAAGGTGCAGATGCAAAAGCTAACAAAAGATTGTTCAACAATGATTCACGAATATCCGGACAAATAATTGCAAGTAATGAGAGAATTTGGCGATCACAGCTACCATTGGAAATCAATCAAGCAGAGGAATAAAGAAACCCTGAGAGACCTCCTGAAAGACTATATCAAATTGATGTTTGGCAATTTCTGGAGAGAGGCTAGAGTTGGACATCTGAAATTGCAATAGACTTCATTCACTCTACTCTTCTTCTTTAACAGACATATCTTAATAGTTTATTCAATTACTTAAAACTGTCGTAATTGGACCAATCAATTACTGTTTAGAATTGGACCAAGTCGCAAAAGATCCGGCCAACACGGAGATGGACTTCGCGATTAGTCCGACCGAGTTAATAGGCTGTGCAGTAAAAAGCGAGTGAGTGCTGGATCACTCACGATGAGGCCCGGAGCGCAGACTGACTCGCGACCAACCAAATGGCTGGCATTCCATCCGCGTTTTCTCGTCGAGATGTCTGTAAGAAAAGGCATTATTGAAAAGGTTACACAAAGATTCAAGTTTTTGGAAGAAGAAATTGGGAATCGTGATGACAAAAATTATGATGTTAAAAATATCAATATTTTTGATTTCATTTAATAACTACATTTGCTTCAATACGATTGAAATTTGTTTTTCATTCTGTTATCTCCAGGTTTTTTTGATCTATGAACTTGAAAGAAGTGTTTACTGAAATATAATTTAAGAAATGAAATACCTAAAAAAGGCTATTTGCGCTTCAATCAGACTTCGTATTTGTAGCAACAAATCGCCGTTATAGTTCACGATCTCTTCACGATTTCCGATTTCTTCTTCCAATGACTATTCATTGTGTTTTTAAATAACATTCTCTATCACAGATATCTCAGCGAGAAAACGCGGATTGAAGGCCAGACCTTCCATCATCAAACGCGTTATCATAATTTTGGCGAATTTCGGCTGCAAATCAAATCTTTATCATTCCATGGAAGTCCTGGGCTGTTCAGGCTTTGCCATCTCGGCAAATCAACTGAATTTTATACAGGATTCAAACAGTTTGTTTATCGAATTTCAACTTTAATTTCAATGAATCTATCTCAGAAATTCATCTAAATGCTATAAGATTGATAATTCAGATAATAATTAAAACATTTAATAGAATTCATTTTTTGACTTCCCTTGAGTCCATCAGTTGGCGTAAGCCTGATTATATACCTGGATCTATACCGACATATTGATGTAGCACGAAATGAGGTATGCTGGAGACGACTAATTAACAGCATTAGCACGCAGCATTTTTGCGGGCCAGATCGATCCAAAGGATTAATCGGAAGATGGACTCGTTGC
>JAQGBE010001024.1:0-12978 GCA_034698225.1 Scheloribates latipes | reverse complement strand
TCTATCGATGCCATTAATGCATGTCTAGGGATGAGCTGATCAGTGACTCACTGCTCGCACAATATGTGCTACTCTTCAGCTCAGACAACAGATGCAAAAGCGACTAGATCACTCTTGGCTCACTCTTTAAATTAGAAAGTTCGATCCAATTGACGGACAGAGTCATAACAGTCATTAAATCTTTCCAATTCCCTAATACAGATATCTGTACATGATCTAAAAGATAACTTTTGGATCATTTTTCATAAAAGCAATGCTTAGAAAATACAATAATCTTATCGACAAATGGCTCTAAAATGTGATAAACTAAGCGAATATTGTAATAAAGGGATGGTTTCCTGTGCGGACACACCAGAAGACATAGTTTTGGCCATAGAGTGCATAAATATCATTCATCTATTGGACTATTATTTGCTTTCATTAAATTGATTATTCGCTGTACTGACTGTCGTTTTGGATGCGATGAAAGCGTTTTTGTTTTATGACTTTTAGATGCAAACAAATAGAAATATGTATAATAATAATAGGAATCGGGGCTTAAATTATGATAATATCGTTTGGATTGCATTCGACGCCAAATATAGACAATTACTATGCGATGTATCGATTGAACGGATGATCGCAAGTCTGTTATTATTGAAAATTGAGGCAAATAGGGGTCAATTGCCTGATGGCTGGCGATAGGGCTGGACTGACAACAACGATAGTGTCTTCACTGAAGAAGACTCTTCGCGATCACAAAATATAGATCTTCTGGTCTCTGTCTCTATGCTCTGATAACTCGCTTCTTCTCGGAATCACTTTTCCTCGAAATCAGTGTTCAAAACATTTTTTCTTCGCTAAAAGTTATTGAATATAAAACTTTCCGCTCTTTTGTCGCGCGCTTTGATTCACTGATTTTCAAGAATCATTATGCCATCAATGAATCGAGTTTTTGGCTTTTTGTCAACAAATATGACATAATTTCATAATATTTTGAAGTTTTGTTGAGTTTCGCAGAAAGTTATTCACCGATGAAATGAATTTTTTTTCGGAGATAAAGTCTAACAAAAGAAGATCGAAGTGAGTGAAGCAAAGTTGAGAATGCAATTCAATTCCATGTCAATAATGGTTTGGCTGAGGAATGGAGAGCCGGCACGACATAAGTCGATCACAACTTCATGTGTCCTTACAATCAAATGACTTTATTATGACCAGGGTCACCAAGTTTCACCTACTCAGGGAGGATCAGGCAATTTTCCAAAATAGAGTATAACAGTCTATAACACATCAGAACAAATAGATTGAATGGCAGACAATCAGATGTCAGCGAACGACAATCGAGAAGTGGTTTCGGGTTTGAGTGATAAGAGTGAAGAAGTGATGGAAACTATGGATCAGTCGAGTAGTGATCGCATCGACAATACAAGTGATGACAAAACATATGAAGACATCAATCGATTTGCAGTTAGTTCTGTCTATTATGAAGACAACGAATTCCAGTGAAACCAAAGATAAATTAATTGGGGAGACGTTAAACGAAATGTAATCAATGTTTGAGAAGAAGAAGAAAACATAAGAATAGAATCAATTGAGTAATTCTTCAGTCAATAGAGAGATGAACCAAGAGTTTGAACGAAAGTCATGTTTTGATCTCTTCGGCGATGACTTATCGGAACTAATACTCGTTATCTGTCATTTGAAGACAAATTCCGATTCGTTATTTTGTTAAGCAAATTAATAATCTCTATTCATTTCCTTATTTGCTTCGAATAGAATCTGAATTACTTTTTAATTAATATAAATACAAATTTAAATAATCGAAAAGTATAAACAAATGAATATTATTCAGATATGAATTCTTTGCTGTTTTATATTTGAATTAAAATTTTATATAATTTTCTATTGAATTTACATTAATAACAATTAAATTAAATTATTTCAACTGATGTTTAACCCTATGTTTGGTGACATTTCCCTTCTGATTGGACCAGTGCTGACATCCCTCCCCTTTGCATTTCTCTGACCCCATCCCATACACGAATTTTGGATTTCAGAGGGGCGTTAGGAAAACCAGTCCACGTTCTCCATCACTGTTCTGATAGCCATTGCATTCAAATCGCAAACATTATCTCATATTTTACTCAATTTATGTAACGATGGATGCGATGAAAGCAAATTATCGATTTTTAATCAAATTTTAATCACAAAATAGAATCAGAAATACAACAAAATTGTTTGGTTATCATCAAATTTTCATTTCAATATCAAATTTAACTTCAATTTTTATATAATTATTTCAATCAAATGCTTATTCATTGAGAGTAAGGATTAATAATCATTTCAATCAAATGCAAATCCAATCGTCGCTTAATTAGAAAAACTTTCAACACTGCGACCGAAGACTTAGAACAACGACTTTGTATTGAATTTGCATTTAAGCAAATACTTGATATTGACTTGAGATGTGTCGTAAACGATGTACTCGTTGTAGAGCAGCGAACACTTCTTCTCGCCCTTCTTGTCGACTGTCAACGGCTTACCGCAGGGCACTTTCACTCCATCGGGCAGGACATGCCATTCGTCGGGGTCGGGCAGTGTCTTACCGACGCCCATCACGCTGTGGGTGTCTTTCGGCAATTTCGTCACATCCTTGGCGTCAAAGAGTTCCAAACTAAAAGAAAAGATCAATTATTTGCAATAAAAGACATTTCCAGACACTTCTTCAGCTATCAGAACCAATTAGGTGACAAGTCTTACGTCTTTCCGACGGCCACTTCGCTGAGCAGCAGAAGACCGGTGTTCTTATTCTGGTGATGATAACAATAACCGGCGCTTTTGGTCACCATATCAGCGAAATAAATGCCTTTCCCGAACATATATCCGGTGACCGGCGCTTCGGGCGGTGCGATACGAAGACCTTGTGATAGAATGCCAGGGAAATTGGTCACTCTTGATCCGTGCCATAACAACATTCGCTCCAAATCTTTGTGCTTTTGATAGACATCCCTCTCTCCATGGCGTTCCACTTTGAACACCTCTTCGATGTCGAGCTCGAAGTTATGAGTGGATCCGTGAGTGTTCTTCAAGTACTTCTCAATTATAGTAAACTCTTCGCTATCTTTGGTCAACGGCTCGATCTTAGCGTTAAGCTTCTCGTAGTGCTGGTCAATCGGGTCCCAGTTCTCTGTCTTCTCATCGGTGGCGTTGATCATCTCATAAGCCATTTCGATGTCGAGCAACGACTCCAACATATCCATCTTGGATTTGATCATCTCTTCGGTGTCAATCAGAGGCAACCTCTCAGTGCCCATACTGTGCGGAATCATAGTGTAGAACCTATTGGACGCGTCTTTGATTTTGGCCATTTCCAGTGGCTTCTTATCAATGAGTTTACTGATCTCTTTGAGTACTTTGCACGCCTTCAACAGCTGCTTCTTGGAGAGCTTGCCCAACGGCATCTTCTCGAGGTCCAACTCAAACTCGAGCATTTGCTCTTTCATTTTCTCGACATCGAATATCATACAAATCAGATTCTGGACTGCATTGGGAAGAGACGACTTCGAGGTCTTCATATCGAGTTTGTCCAACTGCTTGTCTCCGCCATAGTCGATGTCAATCGGATAATAACTGTTAGCCTTCTTCTTAAACTTCTTGCGATTATCCCAATCGTTTTGAGTCTGGGTATAAAAGACTTCTTTGAACGATTCGATCGCATCCTCTTTGTCATTGAAGTCATCCAATTTGGTGCCACCAATAGTGGTGCCGACGCGACCCCACGAACGGAACACATAGTACTTGTTTCTGGAGTCGTGTTTCAGAAGTTGTATTTTGTAGAACGAGTTCTTGTTTGAAGACAATTCAACTTTGGACAGAACAGCGTTATAGACATCCTTTCCTTCTTTGTAGATATGAGTCTTGTCGGCCACTTCGCAGTCCGGATCCACTACATTGCCGTCTTTAAGAACCATTTTCTGTTTACCGCTCTTTTGTTCGAAATTACCTGAATATCAAACGGATATTAGACTACAACCAACAGAACGGATCAAACAATTTAAATATGTGTTTGGGTTGAGATATGTTTTCCTCGTATCTGTACTCAAACCAAGACTCGAGGGTTGAGCTCATCAGAAGGAAAACAAACACATATACCGGAAGACAAGACCAGCCGATCAGATATCAATCAGAGGTTGTCATCCAATGTGTTTGTCATATAATATCGGGAGGTTTGTGACCACAAAATTTACTATCATTTTGGTGAGGCATCGACTCCCTTATCACAAGTGAGAAACAACTTCTAAAATCAAAATTCAATTACCAGATCCAGATTTGCCGGACTTTATCGCATTCAGCTTCTCTTTGAGATTCAAGTTGTTGAATCTCTTCTCGACATCGATCTCATTGCTATCCAAACGATTCATATTAATCACTTGAATTGGTTCCGAACCGTTTTCAACGCCAGCGATGAACTCTTCACTCACAACAGGAATCAATAGCTCTTTGGCGTCAGTCATCTGTTGACCCTCTTTCTTGACTTCGCCTTTGGTTGAGACAATACAAAGAGTAGTTCTGTCGACAACATTGACCAAAGTGGCGCCCAATTTCTCCAATCGAGATTTGAGTTTGGTCTTACTTTCTTTCAGTTTACCGGCGCAAACAATTTTATAGCCACTAAGAGGTCCGGTCGAACCGTTGGCCTCTTTTTTGGGAAGAGCCGGCAAAGGAGTGGCGGCAGAAGTAGAGGCAGCGGACTCTAAGGCATTCTTAAGGGTCGGGTTAAGCAATCTCTCGCCTGCTTTGAACTTATATTTCTTGAGTTCTTCATATTCTTCCGCCAACTCTTTGGGCACTTTGAATGGCAGGCGTTTCGGTTTGTCTTTGGTCTGATACTCGCATTTCGTCCACTCATTCATATTTCCCGTACAAATATAGCCATTGAGCCGGAAGACGAGCTGACCGTCTTTGCATTCGGGGCACTTCTCAAGGTTACCGAAGGCCATGGCGTCGGCCAATCGCTCATATTTTGATGAATTAATCGACGGAACTTCTATATTGTTGTGTTCCATCAGCTCAATCAAATGAGACTTCTTCATCTCTTCGGCAAATTTCTTGTATTTGAATAGAATATCCGACTGTTTCTTCAATTTCTTTTCATCTGCGGCACTCAACTTTGGCTTCTTTGCCGGCGAAGGCCCGCCATTCTTAGCGGGATCTATTTCTGGAGCCTTAATTGCCGGCAATTTCTTTTTAAGATCTTTTTGGTCTTCTGGTGAAAGTGATCCAAAATTAGGAATTTTATCGGCCGAGTCATAGAAAGCGAGGCTTTCTCTGGCGGTAACAAAGCACTCGACATGAAACTGGCGGTAGAATGGACCCCATCGGTGAGCTTCGGCCGAGTCTTTGTCCATTTTACCGATTCTGATAGTCTCCTTAGAGCACGTGCTTTCACAGAGTCGACACTTCGCTCGATTGTTTGGCGAATACTCGACCTGAAAGTCAGTCAAATCGTTGGTAGCGGCCGGGACGCTGTCTTCTGCCTTCTTCTTACGGGCTTTTGACTTGCCTTTGCCGGCGGAGGGCTCGGTCGGGGCCACCGACGACTCAATGGCTTTCTCGACCTTCTTCTGGTCCTCATATTTCAAATCAGCAAAATGAGCGATCTCTTCGACTTTGGGTTTAAATCGCTCGAAGAAGCAGTCGAAGTGATGCCAATTGGCTTGCTTACCGTCGAAGAATGGCGACTGAATCATAACGGCCAGACGCACGTCATCTTTGCCGATGGGATTCTTGCATTTCTTACAGCCGGCGCGACCGGTCTTCGCGTACTCTACCCGATATGGCAGCTCCTCGCGTAGGTCTGCCATCGGTTTCGATTGATAGCGGGTGTGGTCACTAGTCTTGAGGTCACAATGTGGTGAACGCAAGGCAAAAGTCTTAATTGTCTTAATGGGACAAAACAGCAAAACAAAAAGCAAAGACCGCAAAAATGTCACTTCAATTGCCGACAATTGGCGGCGTTGTTGGCGTTGCCATAGCAGTGGTGCGCCTCATCAACATTGATGCCAATTAGCCTCCCATTGGATGACTCACTGACTCTCAATGTCACTGTCACTCAAGGCTTGCCATCGGATCCGTGGACAGTGCGCTGACCGCTGATCGCGACCTCACAAGTGATCATCTGATGAGCCGTTGAGACCAACTCCTCTATCGGTCGCCGCAAACATCGCTCAACGGACCAAAGAGTGAGCCCTCGAGTAATCGTTTTGTTGACATCGAGTCCACCCTTTGTTGACAAAACAATTGGTGTTTTGGTTGAAATCTGAAGACATTTGTGGCAATAGATGTGGGACCGACTTAAACGAGATTAATTGTGACCACCTCTGAGACAAATAGGCATATACTTGGCCGTCGCAATGTCTGAGTTCAGCTGCAGTGTTGACGTCCCGCTGGCCATCACCGAAGACTTCGGTGACTTCCAATCATCGGAAGACATAGAGAATTCAAACTCTAGTCCAGCGCTCAAAACTCAGCCGACAACCGAAAAGTTGGACAACGATTCGTTTGTGGAGAACAGCGCTTCCCCTCTGGACAACAACTTCGCCGATACATTTTCCGATAGCTTAGAGGATTTGGTCAACACTTTCGACGACAAGATTACAAATTGTTTCCGCAATTACGACGAGAATACCTCAAACTTAGCGCCCGTTCAGATCAGGTCACAGGAAGACGTGATCAATGAGTCTCAGTATGTCTTATCTCGCAACTGTCACCGGATATTGTTTTACATCTCAATGTTCTTTACGTTACTTTAGGATGTGGTGGACATTGACCGGCAATTTCGGTAACATTTTGCCGATAGATTGGAACAAAACCTATGCCCGTAAACTGCATTTACCGACCCTAAACATGATTGAAAACGGAAACGGAGACCGAATGCGAACAAATCTCAACGAACTGTTTGACCCGACCTGTGATGAGGAGGAGTTGGCCAAAGACCTGGACCTCCACTCTTTGATCTTAGCCAGTCTGCAAACGGAGCCAATCTTCACCGCCGAACAGGTCTTGGAAGAGATCGACGAGATGATGATGAATGACTCGTCGGGAAGTACGACAGCAACGGACACGACTCCAAGTGATAAGTCGCCGGCGAGTGGTGAGCCTAAGAGGAACGGCATCGCAGCCCTGCTCTACGAGGAGAAGCTGAAGACGTTCTCAACGGTTCAGTTGAATGAGTTGTATATGGAATTGGAGCGAATGATCCAACAGAACAGCGAGACGTTGATCCACGAGTTGGCCCTCAGGGATGAGCTCGAGTTCGAGAAAGAGCTCAAAAACAATTTCATCTCTCTTTTGTTGAGCGTTCAGAATAAGCGACGCCAGCATCACATCGACCGGAAGAGAGGTCGCGGAATGAATGAGTATAAGTACTTGACTACAGTGATCCCGTACAACACCGGGAGGGGAACGCCTGACGTGCCCACTCTCCAGATACTGATCAAGAGTAAGTCACCACTCATTCGATTAACAAGTAAATAATTATTGTTTGCCTCCAGTTTTGCGTGCAATCAATGAGGACACTCCTACAGTACCGACACTTCTGACTGATTATATTCTGAAAGTCATTTGTCCGACTGCTTAATGATGAGCACAAACTCACGTTTTTCTTCACTTCACTTCATATTACGATTCGGCTTAAAGTCTATTATTCAGCGAAAATGCATAACTAATTGAAGTATCGAAGTATTAATATATCTATAAATCAATATTAATATCACTGTCCGTATGTTTAACGATGGCATGCCTTTGATCTAAGCGGCGAATCGTCTCCAAACTCGATTAGGTCACTCTTAAATGATTCGGCTCACGCTCTGCAACTAGTTTAGTCTTGTTTTTGTTTCAATGTTAGAAATTAGATAATAAGTTATGCGTCTAATGGAAATTATAATATTATATGGACTCTCCACTGATAATGGCGCAATTAATTATTTTATTTGACCAAGTTGGTGCAAAAATAATTGATCAGTCAATATCCTTATTGAGATTTCCCACCGATTTAATTGGATTCGAGCAGAGCAACAAACTACCTAGTTATGAGGATAGATTCGCCGCTTAGGCCGACGATACAAAAACCAAACATGAATTTTATGACAAATACTCAACAAAAAGCAAAAAACAATTGGATATCATTTAAAACAATTGGTTTAACGACTCATTTGCTTTGGTTTCCGCTCTTTTATCAGAATTTTATTTTTATGGATAAATACCTTGTTTTAAATCATTGATAAAATAATCTATTTTAAAGATTATCATATTATAGAGTAATTGATGGTTAATTAAATAGTTTATAATTGTGAGCGAAAAAAAGATGATTTCCTTTGAGAGCTTTGAGTGTCGATTGAGTCTCATTTGAATCGTAAGTTTTCTTCGACTTTGATATGCATTCAAACCTCAGATTAAGCAAAAATTAATAATCAATTATAGGATTGGCAGAAAATATTAGTTAAATTAAAGTGTAGTTGTCTTTTGAGTCACTTCACTGTCAGTTCCAGTCATTTGAGTCTAAATTGTCACTAATTTTTTGTTGGATTAGTCTCTGAAATGTATTTCAACGAAAACTAATGCCAAATGTTTTGTCTGATCATAAGTCAGGTCTAAAATTGAGCTCAAATTCTATTGATTTAATTGTGAGACAGAGTCGATGTGTGTGTGCGGGAAGTGAATGACCCAAACGTTTTCATTCAATTACAATTGAATTGATTGTAAATTTGTTGTTATATTTGATTTGAAACACAATTTTATGTATTTTATAATATTTATATTTGTTCTCATCCTTTGATTATTGATCTGTGATTTTTATTATTTACTTTTGGCAAACGAAACGCAAATATAATTATTTTGAGATTATTTAGTATTTAATCGATTTCAATGTAATTAAATCTAAATCTAATCGATTCACTCGATTCAGAGCCTTTCCTCTCCCACTCTGAATGTAATTCTTTTAATTTGTTTAAATTGAAATAAAAGTTTTATCGTTTGATAATTGGATCCAATTGTTCGTCACTTACCTAATGATGCGTTAAACGAATCGATTGATTGATTGATTCGTTAAAAGGTTTGCGTTAATGAAAAATAGCCGAAGAGTTGTGCTTCGATAGGCTTAATGGTAGCGAACGACTGATCGTTATCTGCTTCAGACAATAGCAATGTGCGGACCACACCATCGATCAACTCTTGTCTGCTTAGAGCCCAACTGAGCCGACAAAACAATGAAAAAACTGGATTTGTATTGACATTACATCAGAATATGTTTGACTGTGAAGTATATTAGAATTTTTAAGCGAAAACTTCTCAATCCGTGAGAGTATTGTTTGGGAAATCTAGCCCTGAATAATGAGAAATGCATTTTGTTATATAAGAAAAGAACACTTTTGAGAAGTTTAATGAAGGCTTTTTCGGACAAAAAGTGTCTGTTTTCTGAAGGTCTGTTCGTCTGAGAGAATGGTAGAACTTGTTTGTTGTGCTGTCGATCACAGATAGGGGACAATCACCCGATGAAGAGGTCATGACTCGGCGCCGCAAACAGAATCAGTTGAGCGGCAAATGTCTGACAAAAATATTGAATCGAATTAAGAGTTTAGATATCATTGCATAGAATGACAACAATTCGGTAGAAATGTGATAATTATTTGCGATAATAATTTTGTTACCGAAACGAGTGAATTAAAGATAGTTTCGTCACTATCTGACCATCAATTGTGGTCTGAGTTAAGTCATTCGGTGATAAGAGAGCGGAAAATTGGCTCAATTTATATTAATAACAGTCATCAAACAGATTGATTGCATGATAAACCTGTCCATCATTTTTATGATTGGTTCTATCAAACCGTCATTTGACCGAACAATACGTCTATTGGTTTCAATGTCATAACACAACCAGAATCGTATCGAATTGTGCCCATTAGCCCATTAGTCTATTTGCTTTGCCATGATTGATTGGATAATTAGCATGATTGGTTTTTGCTGAAAATTAGACTATTGTGTGAGAAAAAGCTAGATTCAAGTGATTTTTTCATACAAATTCCTTGCTCAATTAAGGATCAATCGCAGTCGTCATGACAATCGTGATCCGAAGCAACAAAACTTTTCCCAACAAAATAAATAGCAATTTAATGATAAAATCCGTTCTCAGCCTAAATGATCGGTGAAGTCGATTAGTGGTCATTCGATGGACGAGTCTGTTGTCAGCAGTTCTGTCTTCTGCGTGAGTGTCAGCGGACAGATCGAGAGCGCGAACTTCATTGGCTTCGATAACGTCTATTGCAAGTACTGTTACGCCTACGGCAATGACTGGTCAGTGCTGTCGGGCACCGAAGACGGCATATCACAGATCGCCAGAAAGATCGATCACAACCAGCTCTTTGTCTGGAACTTTCCAATTGAAGTAGCCTTCAAGTCGAGTAATCCTTTCGGTTGGCCTCAACTCGTTTGTACGCATATTGATTAGAAAATTAATATATTTTAATTAATTAGCTTTTTTGTCGAATAGTGAGTGTCTATGGCTTTGATGTGTTTGGCAATGATGTGGTCCGAGGCTACGGCTCGACACACATTCCGCCCATCGTTGGAACCCATCGACGAAGAGTACCGATGTTTGTGCCTCAGTCTTCATCTCTCGTCCATCGGCTGACCACTTGGTTCTCAGGCCGAAGACCCGAATTGGTTGACCCGAAACTGGTGGCTCAGAGTGAGGGCAGAGAAGTGATTAGAGTCTCATCTAATGGTTGTCTCGATGTTGTGTTCAATGTTGTGCTCAAAGACTTTCAGAAATACGGATTTAATGTTCAATAATGTTCACAAACTAAAGTGAAGTTTGATCAGTAATGAGCTTTCAATTGTCTAAGTCATGAATAGGTGATTCACTCGGATCAGTGCCAAGTGGCAAATGGCAGCCAACAATTGGCAAGCTAATTTACTAGACTATCATCTGAGTCATATTTGAATAAAACGCTCGTAAAACGATTACTTATTTCCTATTCAATTCATTTCATTCAACTTTGCATTAGATTCGTTGCAATCATTTCCTCCGCCAAACAGACTCTTTGATAGAGAACAGCATTACAGGCAATAGAGTGGTAACAGTGGTCACACCCAAGCGAACAGCTCTGCGCACAACGGCATACCTTCTCAGGTGAGAGACACCTCTGAGAGTCTGCTAACTTAGGAACAGCAAAGTTAGTGAACAAGTGATTCAAACTCAATCCCAACGGGTATCGACTGTACCACCGCTCTGCACATGTGCCGTCCGGTGCATCGGCCCATTGTGGCCACTGTCCCCCTCGATGGGAGCAGAGGTACACCTGAGCACAGTTAGCAGTGACTCTACTGTTGTGTTTGAGTGGTTTGTGTCGGTTGTTGTCTGCCTCTGCCTATGCCTTATGCCTGTTATGCCTATGCCTTACACCTCTCAGTGATGACAGTCGAGAGCAAAGGCTCGTCCAATGGATCCCGACTTTCGTTGAACGGCCTGAACGTTGAGAACCACTTAATCCTTACGCGATATGTGCTATAGTTATGTCAGTATTACCTAATTCACAATTATGTCCAAAAAGTGTTCGCAAATCAAATCGTTCAACGATTTCAAGACAATTGGTCTCACTTTCGCTATACTATTGTTGATTAAGTCAAATGTTGCACAAAATGAGAACCAAATTCCAAACCCAAACCCCATCTCTGTGTTCAGTGGCGGACATATCAGTGAACGCAGAGTTCTGACACTTCGGGACAGTCCGTACAGTATATTCCAGGACATTGTTGTCGAACACAAAGCGGAGCTAATCGTCGAGTCCGGCGTCACATTAAACTTCAACCATTCAATTGGTCTGCGAGTGTTTGGCACTCTTAAAGCCAGGGTAAGTCCCATGACCAGCCACCATGCTCAATTTAACAGCGACACTGCTAATCACAATACAATATAGATAACTATCTCTCTATTCTAACTGAAAATATAGCCAAAACTAATTTAAATGACACTCCTTTGATAAATTGTCTCAATTGTGGTCTCCATAATAGAGGATAAATTTTGACAAATACATTGTCGATGACCCAAATCAGTGGCTGATTAACATCTGTGGACAACAACCGAAGGCTTCTTTTGTCCGAATTCTATCCTGTTTAGTGATTTTTAATTGAAAGAGAAAAAGTTTTAATAATCAGCTCAGTTGGAGACCATCCCTAAAAAGTTTGGCAACTTTTCGCCTAAAACTCGCTTAACTACTCGTCTATTGATTCGAAACTTTTATTAAATCATTTATTAGAACTTTAATTAAATTTAATTTTTATTACGCTTTTGAGTTATAGTCTTATTGAAAATCGAAACCAATTTTAATAGATTGAAAAATACAATTTAAAAATTAGAAAACGTTTTGTTGTTATATCCAATTCGTGTCGACAAGTGTTTAATTGGCTTCGTTTGCATGATTCCAATATTCAGTGAATCAAATGCATCGCCAAATCCAATGCCATTGATGTGAAGTAGTGTTGCGGCCAAAGGCCAGACCCGACTCCCGTGCCATACATAACAGTTGACTCATTAATAATCTAAAGTAAAGTAAAGACATGTTATCGTAGCGAACCTCTCGTGGGAATCGTTGCTAATTGTGAGTCACTATCACTATTTGCTCAGTAGTTCCACGAATCAGAGAAAGCGAAAACATTAGAACCGACTTTGAAAATACGGAAACAAAAACAAAAACAATGTAAAATGGGCAAGCAAAAATAAACAAAACAAGAATTTGTCATTGAATTCAACTTGTACAAAGCCAACCAAGCCAATAATTGCATGCGCACACACTCCGTCATTCACTTGTATGATCAATCAAAACATATTCTAATGATTACCTAAACCCGTAAACCAATCCCAAAGTTTGGGAAAAATTCTGTTTTGAGATGAATGAGAAAAGTTTGACAGAAATCCAATGCCAACAGAGTTGACAAAACTAT
>JAQGBE010001023.1:0-12987 GCA_034698225.1 Scheloribates latipes | reverse complement strand
TAACCTTTCGGTCGAAGGAGACCTGGAATGAGACTAAACTCGACAGATATCTCAAAGTGTACGACACGTTCGACAACGTTGTCAATCATTGGAACCAATACCTGGCTTTTGTCCAACGCTTCCGGCAGTACTTCCCGAAAGATATGTTCGGCGAGAGATACGTGTTGGCCACGTGTCCGGTGCTGATCACGTATACAATTCCGGTGAGTATATGCCAAGATTGTGATTAAGTCGGATGACACTGACTGATTGGTGACCAACTGGTCCTAGTTGTCGAACGAGACCCGAGTGCTCTACGGCAAACTGCCCAATGTCGCCTCACACCAGTTCTGCAGCCACTCGCTGGAGCCACACAACGAGCATGCGGCCAGGTTCAAGAAAGAGGCCACCAAGTTCATTCTTGACCGTCACAACATGCACGTTGACCAAGAGAAACTCATGAAGAAAGGAGGTGACAACATCGGCCTCATGTTCAACTTGTAGCACCACTAACTAGCAAATTACTAATCACAGAGTACTTTTAAAAAGGCTTGCAGATTCTTACCATGTTCTCACATTATCCTGCCCTCCTAGATTATCGCGATAAAATCTTGATTATATGGGTAATTATGACTAGATATTGACATTTTTTTCTTCTCCGCCAAGGGCTGGATAACGCGAGAATACGGTAGGTTAATATTTAATGCATTATTCTCTTTAATCAATTGATAATTCATAGATAATTGTGATATAATTTATTTAACATTATATTACTATTTATTTACTAATTGAATATTTAGCATGATAAACAATTGTAGTTGGAATTGAATGTAAATTTTTATACTGAATTAAATTTAATTTAAATTTAATAACGTTTGGCATTTTAAAAAAACTCTTTCTTTAATAATTATGAATTGATTTAGTTTTATTTTCTGCTTGTTCAGATCGACATTGAAATACAAAGTCGAGAATCAATCTATGGTTTATATTTAGAGTTAATTATTATTTACTAAACTAACAAACATAGAAACATTCAGATATATTCGATATCAATTATGCTACCACTATAAATACTCAAATAATGTACAGTGGATTTTGAAATAGCGTGCAGATTCTAAGGTTCAAAATAATGAACTCTCATTGAAAATACATTATACCAAGAATGGGAATCTGCAAGCCTTTTATAAAACCACTGTATGTTAAATACTTCATTAATACAAAGCAATAATTATCATGTTAAATATTGCTATTGAAATAATAAGATATATATTTCCGAAGTTTTACTCTTTGAGTAATTGTTAGGTAAATTCTAGAAACATTCCAATAGAAAATAAAACATTATAATGTGAAATATCAATGACATTAGTTCAGTCACATGTTCTCACACAAAGGAATCTCATCTAGAACACGCCATAGATGATCAATAGCTTCTGTCTAGCCTAATTATTGCCTGGAAACAAAGGCGAGCCCAGATTCTTGCGTCCATTGCTATGGCATCTAATGTAGCCGACATGATATGTCGATTAGCATCCAAGAACACTAGTTCTTATGCCAGAAGCGACCTCCAAATGTCCCTGGTGAATATAACTCATAGCTTATGTTTTTGTGTGGCTCTTAATTAATCAGTTTTCATAACTACAATCATAGTTATAGAGACCGGTAATTACAAAACGATCGGAAAGTCCATTGGTTTCTGGAAAATGGTTTCGTTTGGCATTCGCTTCCATCAGACAATTATTAGGAAAAAGTTGATTGACTACCAAAACAAGTGACTAGTTTTTGTGTCTTGTTATTCATGGGATGGTTGGCACTGAGAACTGCACTTTTACTAGCACTTAACAGGTTAATAGCAAACCCAGTTCTCCGATTTGTTATAATTAATCGGGGAATTCTTGTATGCAACGAAAGTGATTGGTCATTTTATTTTTAGTTATATTCTAATCTTGTTGGTGCAGAGCCAGACAGTCACACCACTCCCAGGATGTCCACCGATTCGGAGATTCGGGTTTTGCCGCTCGAGGCTATTGTTGGCGATTATACGCTTATATACTTAATTTTTTGACAGCATTTTTCACTCATTTGTTTGACTACTGTTTCATAAAAGTGTTTCCATATCTCAGACAATATCTCCGAATCTTTCTTCAGTTCTAAGACGAGAAGACACCGAATATGAGTTTCATCGAAGTTAATGGAAACAAAGTGTGGTTCGAGAGTCTGGGCACAGGTCCTAATGTTGTGCTCCTATTGCCCGGTCCTATCGGTATTATTGATTGAGCAAGGTGATCCGATATATTCTAACGCATGTGATGGTTAGGCACGAGTTGGAGCGACTACACCGACCTCCTGGACAGTGAAGATGAGTTCGACTTCGACAAGTTCACAGTGATTGCGGTCGACCCTCCAGGACAGGGCCGGTCCCGACCGCCACAGAAGCAATACGGGCTCAATGTGTATGCGAATGACATCGAAGCCTATTCGCAAATAATGAAGGTAAATTGCATTATGGAGTTATCAGTGTCATTCAGTCCGTGGCATTCAATTGGCACAGCATTTGGGTCACGAGAACTACTCGATCGTCGGCTGGTCTGAAGGCGCCAAAGTGGCACTTCTGATGGCCACACAATACCCGCAGTCAATCGAGTCGCTGGTGTTGGTCGGCCTGTCGACCCAGATGTCCATCAAAAGCATCAACCACTTGGTGGCCAACAAGTCTGTCGACAAGTGGTCTAAGAATGCTCGCGATAGCTATCTCAAGGTCTATAACACCAATGAGGAAACACAGAAGATGTGGAACCGATTCGTCAATTTCATTCAGTTCTACAACCAGTACTTTCCTGAAGACATATTCAAGGATAAGTATGAGCTGGTCAAGTGTCCAGTGCTCCTCGTCCACGGAGATAAGGTTAGTTAACGTCAAACCTTTGCCTCAAAATTAATTTTACCGATTCTTAAATAGGATCCAATCGTCAGTCTCGACGAGACTTTGAAACTGCAGAGGAAGATCAAGAACTCGAGTATTCATCGGTTCACACACGGAGAGCATGACTGTCACCAGAAGTATGGCCACATCTTCTCGAAGCTGGTCCAGGACCACATCGAAACCAGACACGAGAAGATGAAGCCACTGACCCATGAGGAATATCTCAACAGAATTGTCCTGATCAAGCACTAAATCTACTCTATACCTGAATATAGCATAACCTTAAGCTACTTCATTGGTATTGCGAAAGAATTTTGAACTGGATAACAGGAATCACTTTATATTCCTATTCAGTCTAGCTTCATATAAATTACCTAACTTAACTACTACTACTCTATCAGACTATAGACTATAAATAAATTAAAATGAATATAAATATATTTTCTGTAAAATATTCCTATATTTATTCATTAATAATAAAACTGGGAATTTCGTGTTTCCTTGGATAAAATTTTGGTTGAAAACAGCTAGAATTTCCCTTGGACAAATGTTTGTTATTCAATTATACAGGTGAATCATACAAGGTAACGAATTACAGATTAGATTCAATTAGTATATTCAGTAAAGTCACAGACAATTGATTTTCATTCGATTTTATCAGTTGCTAATCGAATAGACGGATATAATCTTGGAAGAGGTGACACAAACTTGTATTTTAAAATTCAAACCAGACATTACTGAATGGTTAAGAATATGGTTGAGGAAAGTTTGCCGATTGAAGGGGAATTCATGCATGTTTTTGGAGTTAGCACATATTGGACTTGAAGGCTAAGCGCAATCAATAAGTTTTTTGTTGTTGTCTCGTCTGAATGGACAGAATTCTGGTGTTAAGAAGTACTTATGTAAGCGCTTCTAAAGGACTAATACCAGTGTAGACGAGGAAAAATCCAGTCGTGAATAGCATTTGAGACACCAATGCTGGCACACCATTGGTCGGCCCGTCGAGACTCACCACTCGTCTGACTTCTTGTGGCGAGTGATCTGAATTAGCGATAGCTGTGAATCGTAAGCCAGAGTTTAGAGGAAAAGGTAATCAATTGGTTTACCGGTTTTACCAGTACTCATAAAACTTACAGATCCCGTTCAAATCAGTTCATTCGCATTTTTTAGACACTAGCACCAAAATCACCAAGATGAGCGACAAGCTTCTAATAGAGGTGAACGGCACCAAGGTATATTACGAGAAGGTCGGCGATGGCGGACACGTCCTGCTCCTCATCCCCGGTGTCATCGGTAAGTGTGTCACTAATTATATGCCTATTGAGATAACGTGGCATTACTTGTGGGTCAGGAACTGCTCGCTCCGACTTCAGTGAGATGATCGATGGCGAGGATGAGCTGGATATGGACAAGTTCACCATGATCGCTATCGATCCTCCCGGTCACGGCGCGTCACGACCGCCGCTCAAGAAGTATGAGGAGAAATACTGGGAAAAGGACGCCGATTTCTACCACGAGCTGATGAAGGTTGGTCACTGACCGGCCTCTAGTGGAATACCAGGCTTATATTGAATGGTTTGAATGGCTAGCAATTGGGTTACGACAGCTATTCGGTGATCGGATGGGACGAAGGCGCCAAAGCAGGCCTCGTGATGGCCGCCAAATACCCGTCCGAAGTCAAGTCACTGGTGTTGATCGCAATGGCGTTCCGGTCGACGCCCAAAATCCTCAAAGAACTGCAAGCGATGAAAGTGGTGGACAAGTGGTCGGAACAGAAACAGGAGAAGTATCTGCGGAGCTATGAGTCGACTGCGGAGATCGCGAAACTGTTCGCCCGTTACGTGAGTTTTGTTGAGTTCAGTTCGACAGCCATAGGCTATGCACAGAACACGCCGACAAACACCGACCCATTCAAAGACCACTACAAGGCTGTCACCTGCCCTGTGCTCCTCGTCCACGGCGACCAGGTTTGTCCTGTGCTATGTAATAATCTGCTCAGGGCTAAATTCCATTATTTCTGTTATGAAAGGACCCGCTTATCGAGATCGAGCAGCCGTTGCTACTCCAGAAACGTCTGCCCAACGCCACTCTCCACCGAATGGCCAGCGGTAACCACGACTGTCACGACAGGTACGCCTTCGAGTTCAAGAAAGTGGTCGAAGAACACCTGACCAATCCTCCCGAGAAGAAATAGCAAACAAACAACTGATCAAGCTTAGTTCATAATCCAGTGAACTATTGACTCCAGTGACCACTTTTTCTTTGTCACATTTCCAAGATATTAATTTTTGATTATCTCAATGTTCAGAATATATTGTGATAAAAAAGTTTGTATAAAATGCGAATTAAAATTTCGATTATAAAATAATTAAAACCATGAAATTATATTTGAATAAACATTAACCTAGACTAGAAAAACAACAATTATAGACAAGTTTGTTGTAAGAACGAAAAAACAATCAATCAACTGGTCCATTTGTATAAGGCGTCAGGTCTATTTGAACAAGGAAGTGTGTCAATAAAACATTAATTCATTTAATAGATAAATTAATTCATTTTATCTCCAATTTAAATACAATTATGTTAATCTTTTCACAATGGATCGTTTTTTATCTTGATTATCATAATTGTGATAATCACAATGAAGATGTTCTCATCAGTTTTATGACAATTGCGAAATTATCTCACAATTGATCAAGCATAAAATGGTTAACCAGTGGGGGGAATAATGATAATTGATTGATAATCCATGACAAATAAGCGGTCGAATAGAGGCCTCGCAAACAGAAACAAAAACAAACCCAATGATTATCATCGGATTCGTCCGATTGTCTGCATATTGATTAACCGAGCGATCAGTTCGTAGGCTATTGTCTGCAGAGTCTGCAGTGCAGACACGGATCAGACAAACGATGTCAATGAGCACTAAAGACCAAAATTGCTATTCATATGAAATAAATGCTGATTAAAATAAGTATAATAACTGTCAGAGTAATGCAAATCAATTGCTTAACTGCTGATGAAAATTAATACGCGTTTTGCATTCGTGTCGATCAAACTGGGTATAAACGACTGGGAAAATAGGTTCTTGATCATCTGATATAAAAGCGAAGGTGCGTGACTGTGCCCTGCTCATTTGTCTGTTCTGGCAGTTGATTGTTCTTTCAGCCAGCTATTTTTAGAAAAATTACGCCTAGTGGAATTTTTCTTCTTCAGTAATCAATAATCAAACTTTGTATAAATGGAAAATTAGCCAGGCTAAAATTGTAGTCCAATGGTAACAAGCAAATTGATTGAACTGTGATAAAAGAGCTCGAAGAAAACCAAAGTGAACACAAGTGTCAAGCAATAGGAGGATAGTCGAGATCAGGTAAGTCAAGAGCATATTTGTGTGAACTTATTTCGTAAGAACAGATATTTTATATCGAATAATCTAAATTAAAATCTAAACCATTTAAGTGTTTAAGCTATTATTCGGTAAGTATCGCCTCTGCAGCTCTATCTCGACCTTTTCAATACCTTACAATCATAAGACATAAAACATTTTACTGTAAATTAAACCTTAATTATCGTTTAAGGTTTAAACTAAATTTTCGTTTTAATTTTCGTTTACTTGAGTTGTATTTTATTTTCAACCAATCAATTGGAAAAAATAAACAAAACAAAAAATATTTACGAAACTAAACGCCGATTGAATTGAATTGGCTTTTAATTTAGCAAATCCTCTAATGATCTGTTCATTTGAGTTACGCCATCGACGCCGAAAGGATAACCACGAATATGAATGAGTCGGATAAGAGTTGTGTCGAAGTGAACGGCAATAAAGTCTGGTTCGAGCAGATCGGGTGCGGACCTAATGTAGTGCTTCTCATCCCCGGACCTATCGGTAAATGGATGCGATTGACCGGATAAAGACTCAAGCTCATTTCGAAATGCTACAGGCACGAGCAAGACCGATTTCGACGAGTTGCTGGACGGCGACGATGAGCTCGACTTTGACAAGTTTACAGTTGTGGCGGTCGACCCCATAGGAACGGGCAAATCGCGACCACCGGTGCGACAGTTTGGCAAAGATGTCTACAATAATGATTGCGAGGCCTATGCCAAGATCATGCAGGTAAGCGTGCATAGATAGTTGAGCGAAGTTAACAATATTTGGTGAAAGCAACTTGGTATTGCCAAGTTCTCGGTTATCGGTTGGTCTGATGGCGCAAAAGTAGCGCTTCTTATGGCCGCCAAATATCGACAGTCAGTGGAATCGCTAATATTGGTCGGCATTACCAGTCAGTTGTCTAACAAAGGCGTCAATGCATTGCTCGCCAAGAAGTCCATCGATAGCTGGAGTAAAGACAGAATTGACTCGTATCTCAAAGTTTATGAGTCCAAGGGTGAGATCCAGAAGGCGTGGACCAGATATATCAAGTTTATAGAGTATTACGGCCAGTATATTACCGAAGATATCTTCAAAGACAAGTACGAACTGGTCCAGTGTCCAGTTCTCGTTGTTCACGGCGATAAGGTAAATATTAGCTTGGCTAGAGTTGAGGCCTAATGACTGGTCGCTGAAGGATCCGATCATCGAAGCGGAACAAAGCCTGAAAATAGCGAAACTGCTTCCGATGGCAAAAGTGCATCGATTCCCGAACGGTGACCATCACTGTCACCTGAAGTACAGCGACAGGTTCGCCCAATTGGTGCAAGAGCACGTGGTCAACAGGAACCAGTTCAAGACGGCAGACCAGGAGTGTTTTGTCAACTCGTACGATAACAGCGGACAACTGGACTGTCTGACCGCCAACTATAACAAGCCTGATGTGGGTCAGTCGGGATGGGAGTGACGGGACTGGCAATCAATGGGATGGGAATACCAATTGAGAATGTGATTTACGATAATTGATATTACTTTCAATTTGAATCTCTAACTTCAAAACCTATTTACAATCATTTACTAGTTTACTGGTTATCTCTGCATATCTCAGATGTAATGATTATCGGCTCTGATTTGCAAGACAATAAAAATGGGTTGAGAGAGATAGAGACAATCCTTCAGTCAATCATTTGTTAGTATCACTGCTGATAATCCTTTTAAGTCGAATAATTGTATTGCGAAACAGCATTCGGCGAACAAATTGTTTTGCATTTTAATATAGGTTTTCCTCAAAGGCTTTCATCTGTTTTGCGTCACCGCCAGTGCCAAGAGCTGACACTGACAGGGATGGCCAGTCATCTCTGCGCCAGCAATTGATTGATCGACGCATCCATTATATGCTGATCTCACGTACCAGTTAATCAGCATCGACTTTGCATGGCTAATACTGTGCACGACTATAATTTTAATGCCAATTTCGGTCGTAAAATCATTCCATTGGAAAATTCACTTTTTTGCTGCCTCTCTGTAAATCCCCGTTTGATATACAGATGTAAGAGATTATGAAAGGCAACGCCAATGCCTTTCATGCCTTTCTCCATCGCTTATTATTATGCGAGGCCAGACTGGCATCAGTGTTGGAATGCCCTGCCCCGGGGTTAATATTGTTTTCGCTAGAATATGTTTCATTCGGTAATTCAAACTAATTGCCGACTCTCTCCGCCATCAGTGCACAAAAATTGTCTGAACTGCACAATCGCTTCGCAATACTCGCTTCCAATTACATGACAATCAGATAGTTTTGCGGCCAATTCGCTCGAATCGATTCGCTCGGTCTTGTGATAAGAATCATAAGACGTTTGCTGAGTGTGGCCGTCACGCCAAGGTGTGTTCCTTGCACAGGCTATCTGTGGGACTGTCCGAGGTCTGTCGCTTTTTTGTCACTCGAATACTTGCAATTGTATCGATCAGTCGAGTGATCGCACAAAATGAGTGAAGTCAACGGCAACGAAGTGTCCCATTGTGTCGAAGTCAACGGGAATAAGCTCTGGTACGAGAAGATTGGCGAAGGACCTAATGTTGTGCTCCTCATCCCGGGTCCTATCGGTAAGTCACTGGTTGAATAGGTTTGTTGACTTTGATGACACACGACTCGCCATCACAGGTACGCCACGGACTGACTTTAGTGAACTTCTTGATGGCGAGGATGAACTGGACTTCGATAAGTTCACTGTAATAGCTGTGGAGCCGATCGGAAACGGCAAGTCTCGGCCACCGCAGAAGATCTATAACGTGAATGTCTATCAGAAGGACTGCGAAACGTATTATAAGTTGATGCAGGTATTTATCATTTGAATATTTTAACCAGGTTACTTAAAATCCCATCAATAGAGCCTAGACTACGCCACTTATTCGGTGATCGGATGGTCTGAAGGCGCGAAAGTGGCTCTTCTGATGGCAATCCAATATCGCGAAGCCATCGAGTCTTTAGTGTTGGTCTCGCTATCGAATTATGTGTCAAACAGAGATCTCAACGCAATCATGTCCAAGAAGACAGTGGACAGCTTCAACAAGGATAGACTCAACACCCTGATTAAGATCTATCAGACCAAAGAAGAGATCCAGAAGTTGTGGACCAAGTACATCAAGTTCATTGAGTTCTACAACCAATACTTTCCCAGCGATGTATTCGACAACAAGTATCGTACCGTCAAATGCCCAGTACTCTTAGTGCATGGCGACAAGGTAACAATTACCAGCTAATTCCTGATCTCAAAAATATGCCTCTATTTGACCAGGATCCTACCATTGAAGTGGATCAGCCACAGAAGATATGCCGAAGACTGCACAGCGGGAGACTTCATCGGTTCCCCAATGGCGACAACGAGTGTCACCAGAAATACTGCGGTGTCTTCAAGGCTATAGTCGAGGACCATATCGTCAACCGCGAGAAGTATATCAACAAAGGGCCCAATGAGGAGACGGTGGCCGACGTCGAGTCCTTCTTGTATAAGTCGTTCGCCTGATTCGCCTGATTGCTTGGACGCCAATGACGACCTTGGCCATTGTGACAGCCACAGCCTCGGTTTCGTCATCAGGATAAGGACTGGAAGCTATTTAACTGATCACGATTTGTCTGATCGATAAGCGCACACATCGATCGAGGCATTAGCGCAAATGCTCTTTTTAAAATCCCTTTCAATCTAATTGTTTATATCATTAGTTAGGAAACTATTTAGCTGATTAGCTAGATGATTAATTCATAGTGTAATTATCTGTTGATTGTGAGCTAAATTATTACTATATTTACTTCATTATTATTATAATTAAATTTATATTCTATTAATTTTATTTGTATTTATCGTGCAATAATAATAAATTGATTTTTGCGCACAATTTAATTAAATTAGTTATTATTGCATAGTTTTGCATACAATTTGAATATAGCTTGGTGAATTATTTCAACAAAATAAGTGAATTATGCGGGATATGCGTGTTTAACAGATGAACAAGTTAACTTAGAACAATCCAAGTTGTGTAATGGTGTGGATCTGTATTATATCCCAAAGCGATCTCATGTGGAGATAAGACATTAAAACACGCTTTTTCCAGAACATTTGTCTTGGTTGTCATATTGGAAACATTAATTACTGCAATCAACAATGTTTTTACCCAATTATTGCATATAAAACCCCTTTCAATGACGCCAAAAGTATTAAATGAAAATCCCCCGATGAGAGTCTGTGCAATAGACAGGACCAAGTTTATAAGATTATAATGGATGATATACTTAAACTAGAATTCACTCGAAAAAAAAACTTGTTTTCAAATCAAAATTCATGGAATCTTACCAAACATTTAGGAAAGAAAAAATTAAATTAATGCTATTATTGCTTAACTAAATTCAAGATTATTTAAAACTAAAACGTTCTGATTAAAGAAGGGTTAGTTTTTTCTTGGCTCTCTTGGATACCACATCACAATATTTTGCAAAAAGTAAGTTCACTTTTGTATTTCATAATTGTTAACATAGTTGTGTGGCTTTGATCACAATAAGAAGGCCAGTGCTATACACAGTGCTATAGTTGTTTGCAATTTCTGTGAATTAGTGGCCAATCACTTGAAAAGGTCGACAGCTATACAATCGGTACATCCGTGAAGAGTTTGATTGGATTAAAATGAAAGGACAACAATTAGTACCAATAACTAGTCAATAATTTAACCTAGTTTCACAACCAAGAGTGACAAGATAATTGTTTTCAATGGGACAATTCAATCAGCTTTCTTAACCTATCAAAAGAGTAGAGAATATTCAAGGGTTTGAGCGCTCGCTGCGAAGAATACAATCGATAGGTGGTTAACTAAATTGACCATGCTGTTGACGTAATGGCTTAGCATCAATTCACACTTCAATAGAATAATTCTATGACGAATATGCTTTTCATTTATTTTTTTAAAACTGTCATTGCTTATATTAAATCCCCTAGGTAGATAAGAGGTATCTACAAGCTGACAATGACTGTTATTGAATAACAATTTTTTTCATTGCTCATAATTGCTTTTTTCAGTTAGCCAGCACATGCACAACACCTTACCTTTTATCGAATTCCCTTTCATTTGATTGTAAGATCTCTTCTGGAGATTTGATTCTGACTTAATTTTTGTGTTAAGGTAACGCAGATTCGATAAGATAGTGAAAAATATATTAACGTTTCGCAAACTTTACATTAAATTTGTGTTTAAATTCGAAACTAATTTTTACTTAATTTATATTTTTGTGTCTCTATTCAGACGATTGGTGTGAGCCATGAGTGAGGGAACAGTCGAAGTGAACGGCACTAAAGTCTTCTACGAGAAGATCGGCGACGGACCCAATGTTGTGCTTCTTATTCCGGGACCTATCGGTAAATCGGATAATTATTTTGTACCTTCGATCGCGATTTTAACGATAATTCAATCTTGGCGATGTCAGGCAGCGGCAGAAGTGATTTCACTGAGCTTATGGACAGCGAGGATGAGATTGACTTCGACAAGTTCACAGTGATTGCGGTCGACCCGCCCGGACAGGGCAGGTCTCGACCGCCGACCAGGAAGTACGGCAAAGAACTGTACGAAATCGACTGCCAGGCCTATCAACAGGTGTTGCAGGTATGCATTTGATGGCAACATGGTCAATTTGGTGCCATTTAACCACATTTATTTGATAGCACTTGCAAGTCGACAAGTATTCGATCGTCGGCTGGTCTGAAGGCGCGAAAGTGGCTCTTCTGATGGCCAGCAGACAGCCGACGGAAGTGCTGTCACTGATATTGGTTGGTCTGACCAGTTATATGTCCAACAAAAGGATTAGCGCTTTGAAAGCGACCGAAAAGGTCGACAAATGGCCGAAAGCCAAGATTGAAAACTATTTGAGAGCTTACGAGACAAAGGAAGAGATACAGAAGCAGTGGAACCGTTACCTCGATTTCGCCCAATTCTATAACCAATACTATCCCGAAGACATCTTCAAAGGGAAGTACAACAAAGTGACCTGTCCGGTGCTCATTGTGCATGGTGACAAGGTACTGTTACCTTGCTGTGTGCCATATTAAGCTCACCTAATTGTTTAGGACGATTGCGTACCTCTGGAACAGCCACTGGTGATCAGTAAACGACTGCCGATCGCAAGACTGCATCGATTCCCGAACGGCGACCACGACTGCCATCAGAAGTATTCACTTCAATTCACTAAATTGGTGCAAGATCACATCTTGAAAAGAGAAGAAATCATTGCCGCCGCTTTGGCTGAGAAAGAGGAGGTCGGAATGGGTTGGGAGTGATCTTGTTCTTCCTATTCCGCATCAATTTGTGATCATAGTTGTGATGACTTAAAAGTTTTAAGTTGAAACCGAAGTACAATTAGAAAACCGTTTTTCTCTGTAAAAAGACCTAATATTTTCAGTTAAAATCACCTTTTTTTCAATGTTCGGGAATATAAATATGATTTATAATTAACACCCTTGTTTATAATTGCCTCATCTAATCTTTGCTGGAACGTTATATTTACTAATATACTACTAATGAATCTTACACGATATGCTTGTTTGATGTTTATAAGAACGCTTTTTATAATTTTATAAATCTATTTAAATCGATGTTATATTTGAAAGGTCAGACTAGGTCTGGCCTAACAGTTCGGGTCTTAACAGACCACGGGTTGCCTCCACCAGTCAGTGGCCCA
>JAQGBE010001022.1:0-12995 GCA_034698225.1 Scheloribates latipes | reverse complement strand
GTTGTGCTGTGCCTTCACTGCAGAGCACAGATTCTATGTCTCTCTTTCTCGCTCTGAGCGCTCACTACTCAGACGTATGACACTCCAGACTATGCCGTGTCGTGACTGTGAAATTGTAAGGCACAGCACTTTATGCTGTGCTAAGAAGAGGCAGAGAAATTGGTGCTGGGCACCACATTGTCAATATTCAATACCAGCCCGACTTTATAACCTAATTATGTGCGGTTCGAGTGCTCGTTGTCATGGGATAGGTATCGAGAATAGACGTTAGAATCGGCGATAAAATCGAATAACGTCTTGTCATTAGACTGTTTTTATAATACCCATTGTGAGCGAAGACTTAGAGCTCTGATCTCAGTTAAACAGCGCCCGAAAAAAGTCATTAAATTACAATTATTTCGACAAAAAAGGAATTTCTAGAGAATCGATGAGAAAGGAGACAGTAATTAGCCGATAAATAGAGCGAATTAACAAGGAGAAAACAGGAGCTCAGGGACCAAGTAATTGGTTGAGCACTTGGCCGTGTGCTGAGTAACCCAGGAATATGTTGTCTAACAACACGTAAAATACAATACTTATGGCATTGGAGTGTATTTTGTTGTTCACAGAGAAGTACTGAGACATAAATCTTGGAAACGGCAGACAGAGTACAATACGACGAGGCATACCCTGAGCGTTCATATTTGGATCATTAGTGGCACAGACGACAGGGACAAGGCTGTGGCCGTATGTGTCCTGTCCTCAACACTATTAACTCACATAACAAGATATGTCAGACAATAATACAGTATTTTTCTACTTCTGTCGATAGAAAATTGGTTTGAAAAATGTCGGCTAAAAATGCGATTATAAGGAACGGCCAAACACGAGGGCCAGTCATGGATGGACAGCGAATACAGCGCTGCCTTCACCCGACACAACGAGAGCACAGCATAACGTCTTTTGGACCGATAGAAACAACTCATCAGTGATTTCCTCCGAAGAGTGCATAGACTTCCTGTTGGGGGACAATACACGGCATAGACTTCCGTTCTGTAGTCAAACTCCAAGTCTATTGTTGTGCAGTGGGTTTTCGCCACCCGTTCCGCACATACCTTAGAAGTTGCGGATTGAGACGAACGTAAATAAGTTTTGTCGGCACACATATCGTCCGCTCGTAATCCATAGTCAGTGTCTATGTCTGGCCATTGTTGACGACTCTCCAGCCGTTTATTCCATTATTTATTGCATTACTCTATTATACAGTGAATACACTGTTTTGGGCGATAATATCCTAAACGCATCCAACACTCGACAATAAGACCCGTCTCATTATGCAACGCAAAACAAGTATGTTCCTATGCAGCGCCGATTTATGACAAGTTCCATTGTTGTCCTGGTCGTATCACAAAAGAAGACAATAAATTACACAATATTTTCATTTCTCGGGTCAATATATCACGAAATTGATTGCCGGAGTGAACAGAGTCTGAGGCGACGGAAATGGAAGATAATTATTGTCTCCTAAAAAAGCAAACATTTTATCTGTCAATCAATTGTGCGCTTAATTTACATAATAACCATTGATTTGAGGCATAAGGCAAACAAAACAAAATAAAATTGACTTTTTATGGTCTGTGCCGTCGCTCTGAGTTAGATATAGTGGGCCAACGGCTGCCACTCTGACAGCTAATGATTGTGCTGTGCGGCAGAGGACTGGCATTATTGTCGAGTGGTGTGGAGTGTCTATGCAACTGCTCTGACAATTAAATAGCAAGCAATTAATTAGCGAAATGATTGACACTATCACTGATCATCGCCAGAGCCCGTCTGTCATCGCCGGTAATGCCATATCCCTATCCATTGGCTGTCGAGCACTCTCTCGCTGACAGACGGCTAATAATGTGCAGTCGACTCGACAGCACACATGAAAATGAGTGAACCAGAAGAGGTGTCTTCAGGTAAAGAGACATTTGGTCCATAAAAAGTAGGATCAGTTTATGTGTGACCGATATTCTTGGCTGAACAGGCAGTCACCTGTTGTTCGCCTGTGCGCTAAGAAGCCGAAGGGATAACACAGTCCACAGAAGACATGATATCCGTTCAGAGGATTATTGATCGCCAATCGAGTGCTAAATATTCATTGGACTCGAATTGCTAGAACTCAATCAACAAGACAACAATCAGATTCGGGAAATTCGATACAAAACAGACAGTGAGAGATGAAAATCAATTAATCCATCAATCATTTAATGAGTTATAGACGCTTAACCTGAGCCGAGTAGTGGTGATCAACAATCAGGAAGAGTAAGGATATTATATGCTATCGATTAAGTTCTTGTAAAGTGTTATGGCATCGAAAAAAAAGTAACAAAATCGCATTCAAATCGGCATAAATTATCATGACAAATAAATTACAGGCTTGATTAAAACAGACCGAGATAATTAATTTTATGCCCATATCCCCGGCTATTTATCAATCAATAATCCGGACTATTTTGTGCGCCAAATCTCGTCAAACGAGACACTGTTGTAATTGGCGTTGGAATTAATTTATTTTTAATTGAGTTCCTGTTCGCCAATAGTCGGGTAGTTCGACACTGATCTTGGCATTGGAACCGACAATCGACTGCACAACAGAACACAAAAAACCGGTCAATCCTAATGTTTTGGTTGTGCTGTGCGATCGTTCAGTAGAGCGAAGTGCCGTCTCTTAAGTCAATTCTTGGTTAGACAATAAGCGCATCATTTGCTCGACTCTGACAACCGTTTCCGACCCCTCTCTCTATAGTTAGCGAACTGTCGTTCGACTGTTCGACACCGGCTTTCACTCTAATGGACACAACCTTTTCGTTGACCATAACATAAGCCAAACGACAGACCGAAAGACCGGTCTCTTTGTGTCAGACACTAAGACACTATTGAGAAGTTCACAAAAGAGATGACCGAAACTCAAGACTTATTGAATAATGCATTCAATCAAATCACTTGTCGTTATCGTACTATTCGTTTTCAAAATACACTTTAGATGTCTTGGATAAGAATCGCCAGAAGAAAAATCTTTTGGAGTAATTAGTCGTTTGGATGTCATGACCCGCGCCTTAACTCAATTGTTTCACATGAGAAGCGCTGGCCTTCGACTACAGACTAGAAGTCGATTCGGATTCGGACCCAAACAAGAAGACAATAATTATATTTGTCTTCACATTTAGTGCTCGTAATTGAGCCGTAATTTTGGAGATAATTTCCACTGCAAATGGAAAATGACATTTCTCTCTGGCCTCTGGTATGGCTCTTAAGAAGCCATTAATTTAGAGGCCAGTAGTGGTGAGACAGGCGTTGAGCGAAACAGACGCCGAAGAATAAGAAATATATTATTCTTTACTCCAAAAAAAACAAAAACAAAAAGCGATTTATTTGCGAACGCGTTGTAAACTTTTTGGTTACCATATATTACACAACGCGGAGCAGAGAAACAGGTTTTTCAAGTGAAACAATGTCTTCATGAATATGAACAGAAGAATGTCGAAGACATGTATAAAAAGGTCATTTTGTAAATTAGAGCCCATTGAAGACGGACTACCAAAAAGTCGGGCACAAAGTGTTTCATCAGAATTCGATCGCATTCTTCGCACAAATGATTAACTGCTTTATAGTGTAGCCAAACAGTCATTTAATACACATTTTTCTGGCCGAGAAAAATATGAAATCATATTTTATTCAGACTATTTTGTGCTGTTCTATGCCTTCGAGTGTCTGAGAGAATAAAGAGAAGTAAAGGCAACAAAAAGTTTGCGCAAAAACTTTGCTTTTAATGACTGAACCATTATTTTAAATGCAATTCCATATCATATCCGCATCGATGACTCGTTTGGCAGATGTGATGCCCGGCTCTCGTCAGCCATGAGACAAATGTCGAATCGAGATCTGTCTCTTTGTGTGTGTGTCTCTGTGTTGGCCTCCAAAGACAGTCGGCAACCGAGACCTGACTTATGCCGGAACTCATACTTAATATGTATATATCGGGCGAACGCCATATAAAACGAGAAATTAATTTGCATTTAAATTGCTATTCAAATCAGTCGATGAAAAGCCTGGTCTCAGACATAGAAATACTGTTCTGTGAGTCGAGTGTTGAATGAAAAGCTACAGAAGAAGGAGAAGAAGAAGAAAAATTGTTCTCAATTACACTCAGACTTGGAAAGAGATTTCAACTCTTCTATCGACACGAAAAGTATGCTTGGATTTGATTCGCCGAAAGAAGTGTCGTTTGAAAAACACTTTTTTTCATCTTTCGTTGCATTGCATTACAGAAAAGGAATTAACCGAAAGAGCAATAAAAATATCGGTCAGTCGTTCGTCTGATTCGTGTGTTTCACATGAGATATGACTGCCAATTGAAAAACGAGTGAAACGTTTTGAAAATTGTTTGCAAAAAAATTATTTCTCATTCAAACTGTTAAAGAGAGGGAGAGGTTATGCCCGGGTCAGCCGTATCCGCATTCTCCTGGCCACTAAATGGCATAATGCACCATGCTCAATAATTATTACAATATTGCACCTGGCTTGTTCGCCGAAAAAGCACTCTGTCTGCTGACACTTGGTGACCTTGCTATAGATCGTTTGACTAGCGGAGCGTTTGAATTGCAAAGAGCAAAAGTGAACTAAGCAAGGTTCGCAATTTCTTGGAGAATACTCTACTGAAGTGTACTTTTTTCAGAGAGGCTTTAATTTCGAGTGAAGTCAAGCAATAGAGCGAAACATACGATACGAGAGAACTGCAAAAACCGGTCAAATACTGATCGAACCAAACAATACCACTGAAAGACAAGTTTACTATACATACGAAAAAGTTTTCAGACTTTTTTCAAACTTCAAAACTAGTTAATCGATATTTAAAAAAATAGTAGTCGACTCTCGGCTTAGGAATATTGTCACACAATATACGAGTCGATTGTTTTCGACTGTTTTCGGTAACAATAGACAGTCAAACAATGGACACAATATTTGTCTTTAAAGTGGAGCACAAAAAAGCATCGAAACAATCAATCGAAACATTGGAACGAATGGAAGACAACTCACCGAACAGAAAAAAGTTGCTGTGATTTGTTGTACACAATATTCAGACCATAAAGACATGCATTGAGACAAATGTCGTCGATTTGGCGGCAGAGAAAAAGCGGGCCATCGATGGCCTCAACTGAACAGACAATACAGTCTCGAAATCCGAATAGTTGTCGAACTCACTGAAGACAAGCTCTGAACTCTTGGTCTGTTCAGTAGTGAAGATCGTGTTCTGAATTGTTTATGTTGTGTGTTGGGCACTGGTAGAGCACTGTTTCACATTTAACCAAGCTTACTTCCCTTTTGGATGAGACTGGTGGCCAACCATAACTGGAACGGACTATCGCGCTGGAAATGAGTCAAAGATTGTGTCGAACAGTCTCTCGATTTGAATATTAGATTACGAGTGAGAATGAGTGGCAAATGTGTTACACAAGTAGACAATTACAGACAAGCCTTTAGTGGTGCGATCGCCAGACCTGACGACAAGGTGTCGATCACTAAACCCATTTCGAAACTCAGACGCCAACAGACTTTCAATTTTCTCAGTCATCAAAAGCTAGAAAAATCTTTTTATCAAATTTTTCAATAATTTTTTTCCTCCTCTTCGGAAATATATCACTAGTTTTGTGACACAAGTAGTGAACGAGTCGTTCAAAAACGACACTAAACTTGGAGATGAGATCAGAAAAATAGTTCAGTCCGTCTGCTGAATGTGTTTCTTGGGCTCACATTTCCAATGGAAATCTTCTCTCTATTTGTGTGCAAAAAGGGATTCCATGTCTTGCCTACGAAAGACCAATTCTAAGGCCAACGGAAATGTAGTTTTTTCGGATAAAAGTGTCGGAAATAGGGCTCACATATGACTGACACCTGCTCTCCGATGGCTGTCCCCTCAGAAAACCACTGCCACTTTGCTAGAGCACTGATCGACAGCACACACACACACAATCGCACAGCATATCAGCAGAAGAGCTCACAGACTATTCCACTGAACACTCATTTGCATTCATATCACATTCAAAATTTTGAGCAGAGAATAAAGAAATTGAAATATAAATAAACGCCGTTTTTAACTCGTTTACAAATTCTGATTTCAGATACACTGCTGTCGAGTGGGGGCGAGGGATAGCGATGAGGAGTGCGGGGATGGCCAGGGATGCGGAACGGATAAGCAGGCGATTAACAAATGTCTGAATACGTTGAGAAAAATTGAGATTTTTATATTAAATACACTTGAATTTTATCACCATGCTGATTAACTTGATTTATACTACAGGTATTATTATCGCACGTCTATTGGACATCCCTGTGACAGACAGACATTGAAGACTATGGATAATGGCTGTGATATCCTGAGAACAATGGGTTTCCTCGGATGGAAAAGAAGCGGATTTTGCGAAGTGAATGAAAACAATCGATTGAATCGAATATTTTTCTTCTCGGCCAATAATTACCGGTTCAGATACGTCTACAGATTGACCTTTCCGACAGCATAATAGCACCATGCTAATTGAAGAAGTGCTAAGAGGACGGACTATCTCTCGGATTAATTTCGAACAAAAAATGAGTAAATAATAAGAAATCAATTTAACAAACAATAGAAGCGTTACGTTAGAGAAGAGAAGTACAACACAAAAAAGTTTACGTAAAGATTGAATTTATTTTTTGGCACTGAACGACACAAAAGACTGGGTATTGTGTGGCCGAACACCCCTTTCCTCCGGGAGTGAACAACACATAAGACGTCTAGCAATATCTCAAAAGCCTATTCTCTCATCGCTGTTATTATTATTTAACAATAAGACGAATAGAAATAATATATAATAAGAAGAAGAATAAGGAGTTTAAGTGAAAAATAAAGAGACGATTCAATGGACAGACACTGAGCGCACAAATCAAAAACTAAATGGATTAAAATGGAACTGAAAAAGAAGGAGAGAAGAGATGAGAACAAAGTTTTTTGGTGTATATAAGGAAATAATTTTCTTTCTCTTGTTCTCTCGTTGTCTGAGCGGACAGAATATGAAAGGACTGGCGTTTTAATGGACTCTAATGACAGCACTGTATGGCACTGTCTGTGATGGCCACGAATAGGACCATTAAATCATGTGTTGGTCTGCATTAGACTAATGAAAATATTATGACCCGGCATCGGACCAACAGTGCCTCCCCCTCGCCCCCGACCACTAGCCCGACCATTAGCCTGTCCAATTTGCCAGCTAAGAGATGGTTATTTATTGACAGATTTGTGCGGAGAAGACCAGTGCCGGTGTCCACTGGACTAGGATTGGCCAAAGAATCTGATTTCGAAATAACATTTATCATGCATTAAATTACATGAATTTACAAGAATTTTGAGAATTTTCAATGGAAATTACTGGGAAATAACCATGAAACTATCTGGCAGTGTGACAATTGCATGCAATTTGAGCAAGCTCACTCCTAAACAGGTTACTTTGCTGACCAACCCTAGTGTCGCAGTTCTGAATTGTCTCCGTTCAGACATTTTATTTAATACTCGTATCGCAAATCAGTGCCAAAAAGAGCGGCCATTTGTGTCACAATATTCTACTCGATTATATCAAGCAATTTATATATCCGGAGTCCAAAAAAATGTTTTCAACTGGTATTCCAGTCGACTGTCTTGTCGTCTCTCACACTCCGCACACTCTTTGGGGACCTTTTAGTGTTTGTTTTTTGTCTACGATTTTAAGCGACAAAAACACTTCGAAAACAATTCCTCCCAATAGAGACCCTCTTCTGGAACAGACTCTCAGCGATGGAAACAAGAGATGAAAATCTGGACACAAAAAAAGTCATATCATTATTGCCAGCCGTCGCTAACCAGGGATGTCAGGGATGACCAGCGCTATAGAAGTAATCGCAATCTCCGTTGAACTTCTTGGACATCCCTCTCGTGGCCATCACTGATCCCGACAGTCAAGTCAGTGAATGTATTGCATTGTTATTGTGTATTATTATTGCTAACGAATGACATTAATTCACATTTTATGCCACATATATTCAAATAGAATATACAATCAAATTATAGTCAGAGCAGTGGATTCGCTGCGCGAACGGAGTGTCGAGAATGCAAACCATCGGATAATATATAATTTGAGTGCATATAAAGACATTTATGTGTAATGACAACCGAAAAATGTATTTATAAAAAAGTTTTCCATCTCTGAGTGCATTCGGTCGTCGCGCCCGACCGCTGCCAGAGATGAGGAACTGGCGGTTGGACTGTAAGGAGTGGGAGAAAGAGTTGCAGACATCCGACAGATGAGCGGCGCAGACGAAGTGATGCCACGAATCGATTATTATTTGCGGGGATCAGTTGTGATGGCAATCAAACTGTGTGTATACGAGTTCGCCAATTAAGTGCACAATAATGACAGAACGTGTCGGAGATATTCATTAACGGCTCTGGCATTTCGTGGGCTCGACTCCCAGACACGTCTCTGGGTATTAAATAGCAGTTAAATGGGTTAAGACAATTGCTGGTTCGGGGTTCGGCACACCATCTTCTGAGTGGATGGTCAGGTTGTTGTCAGAACAAGCGAAAGTGCACTAGAAGAGGCACTGCTCATCATTATTCCAATGATCCAGTTCCTTTTAGTGTTGTGTGCTCTGTGCACGTGCAAAGTGGTTCGGCCCTCGCTGTGTGTCAGCCCCTGCTGTGCATCCCTGGCATCCGATGATATATCGGCCGCAGTTCTTAAGCCCTTATATTTAAATAGATTATGTCATAGCGTATAGAATACAATAGCGATTTTCATAGTTAAAAATTCATTAATAATTCTGTTGGCGATAAGATTCTGCTGGAAAAACAAAGAGAGATAGAGTACATGAAAGGGACAGACATTTGATATTCTGTCCTCATTTCTGGTGCCGACACAACACACAAAGACATGACTTTCGGGTTCTGCACTCTATTTATGTAACCAAAGCATTGATTATTATTCGCGGCAAACAATAGAGATATTGAATGAGAATAAGAAATATTCTAATATTTATATTTCAATTCGTCTAATATTAAGTCTCAAAACGCCTTATCATTGCTATATTTAGTTAAAAATGTTTATTCAAAGTCTATTTTAAAAAGAATAATATTTTTTGCCGAAAATTAAATGAGTGACGAAAATCTAGAGCCAAATATTGAAACCAATCTTTTTTTCCTTCGCTTTTCAATTCGAGTTTCACTCACTTGAGGTTCACTGAACTCGAAATCAAAATAATTTTTTGTTTTGTTTCGTTTCGCTATTCTGTGAATAATTTGGCGCAAAATAAAATCACAATTTTCCCGATCATTATTACAGCTATCAGACGAGTGTTTGATTGGATTCGAGACGAATAATAATTCAATTCATATTTTCATAGTCTGTTTGGGCGATAAATTAAAAATTACTTTTGATTTTCATATCGCGTTTTCGATACGACTTTTGTTTTTAATGTAAATTATTCTGCAAATTGAATAAAAAATTTCTCCATTTTTCGTCACTAAAATCAATCGTTTGTTTTGTTGTCTTGGCTTTTGGTTAATAAGTTATTTCTCATTATAGACAATCGACTTTTGGTGTGTTTCGCCACTGAGACTGAGACCAAGACTGGCGAACACACCTATGGAGAGGTCGTCCGGGACTCTAAGACAGGTCATACCTGTCTGTGAGAGGCATAGCATTGGAATAAATTTTTAATCGAGTGCTCATCTGTTTTGATGAGCATATGATGTGTGCGTTTGCCAGCAATCGATCGGATGTGTGCGAAGACGTGTCCGTACGAGACATACCACACAATAAATGCAAATTAATATTGAATAACGAGAATAATTGTTAAGCTCTTCGGCACACAACTCGATCGCGAAGTGCAGTGCTCTGTCTGTCTGTGTTCAGTGCAATCAATAATAAGTTTGTTCTGTTTCGTGAATAAATAGACTTAAAGCCAATGAGCTCTGGGTTTCGGGTGATTGGGAACAGACAGACAGCGCCGGAGAGTGAAGTGAGTGTTGAAGTGATGCCATCGGATGAGTCGCTCGGATCGGATGAGTCGCTCGTCAGTCAGACTACACGAGTATTCAATTTTTGCATCAAAAATATTGATGCCTTTCGTATAGCGAGCGACGCATTAGACAGTGCATAGTTAATGGCCGTCCCTTTCAGTCCTCGCACACATCACTGTCGAGCACCGGCTCTGATCCCTCTCCGCATCTCTCTCTTCAGGCTTTTAATAAGAATTAACGAACTGTAATGTCAGACACAAGTCAGTGGTCGGTTCGGTTCGGTTCTGTTGGGCAGAGAACTGCTTGTTTTGGTGGTGCAGTGCCTCCGCAACTCGTAGTCAGTGCCCGAGCACACAGACTGGTAACGCCAGTCCACTCCCTTTTCCATGAATTAATGAAGCAATCAATTAAGTTAAAGCTCTTCTCATTTTGATTTCATATTTTTGTTTCACTTATAGTTTTGCTTTTTTGGCGAAAAAAAATTACTAAAAATAATATCAAAACTTATGGATGAGGAGAGAGATGTGAGGGAACGGCCTCTCCATTGACTTCGGAAGGCAGCCCAACACTCGGCAGTGCCCGGGAATTGCAAGAACAACACAATTATTATATTTTTAGTTTCGCTGCTAATAAATACGATGTTTAGGAATATACAGATTAAATGTTTTGGGCTATTATGCGATCGGCAATAATGGCATCGCAAACAAGACAATCGACAATAATTCATAACTTGGTAACCATAACCATAACTTATTGACTTGCAATGAGCCTGGGCGATAGACAAGCCCCCAATGGATTGCCTCCGGTGTGCTCCGGGTCTGTGTGTGTGAGGGCACACAGCTGTCCCACTCAAGACGTGGCCTCTCGAGAGGCCATCCGAAGACAATCGGTAGAGACAGTGCGCCAACGATTCATCCAATGAACAAATCATTATTCATCGCCAGAGAGAAACATTTCAAAAAGCGAGTGCTTTACAAGAGCTTTACAAGAGTGCTGTCCCGCGCACTGAGTGGTGGAACACGTTTTTCAATGGTCGTGGAAATACCTCTCGAAGAAGTGATTTTTGCAATTGATTATACAAAACAAAAGATACAAAGAATGGCAGCCATTGGATGCAAAACTATGTCTGCAGTGATTTGTTTGGGTCTCAAAAGAGTTTTGAATCGCATTCTTGTTCTCGAGTACTGATGTCATGGCCACGGCATGAGTCGGGCCAAAGATTTTTGATTAATTCACTATTAAACTAATGATTATTATCAGTGGTAACGCATCTGTTGGGCTGTCGGGCGGCCAAAGGACGAGACCATTGACTCTTCGCACGTCTAACACATTGGCAGTGATTTTTCATTTGCCGTTTTTAGGCACCGAAGAAAGTAGTTTATTGAAAGGGAGTCTACCGACGAGTTGCCCGTCGTTTGGGCTGAGCTCAGCCACAGCTCAGACACCGGCTCTCGGGCTCAGGACATGTGTCACAGGAAGGGCAGGGCGTTCGGGCGCAACACACACGGCAATGAGCTTGATAAATAATTCGTATTGACACTGTCAATCAAGAGGTGGATGATCTTGTGGTTGGTAACCGAGCAGCGCCGTCATGGGTTGGCCAGGTTTACCAACCGGCACATAATCTGACCGAACCTTATGGCCACTAATATCAGATAATTGTTTTAGTGCCCGAAACATAAACATTGACTCTATTTTAAGGCCTTTTTGTGTGAAAAATAACACTTTTTTCTGAGCAGAAAAGTTTTCAGAAGAAAAAAGTTGTCTTATCTAAGAAGAAGTCGTTGTCAATGAAGGCCTAGCCTTGCCGTGAGGTCGAGCCAACTGAAGAATTAATTACAGGAAAGCCGTTGCGAGGCATAAAAACGAACGACTCTTTGATATATTAAACATTTGACACATAGACTGACAAATATAATGATAGACTTCTTTGGTCTCACTCTCTATCCGTTCATCCCTTTAACCCCAAACATCAGTTATAGTTTTGAAAGATGAGTGAAATTCTTGGCCAAAAAAAGTTATGTATATTTTTTGTCGCTTACCTTTGCCTCTGAAGACTCAACAGACAAACCGTTTGGTAATGTCTTTTCGGCTTTTATTTTCTGTTGATATAAGCGATCACTGAATCACAAGAGAATCGACTTCTGGACTGACATCCGATTGTGTCTCACGAGTAGTGCTATCGACACGAAGTCAAGTGTCCAGATGTCGGTCCGCACAGCACACGATTCGGGAAAACTAACGCACAATCCAAGCACAGGACAGCCACTGACAGACAGACAAACTCCTAGCAAACCATTTGTTAGCGAGCAATGAGTTCACGTAAATTATTATTACTTATTAAAACGAGAATATAATTCAATAGAATAACAATAACATTGAAAATACAAAGTTTATTATCATTGCACTGAACACTGAACACAACACAAAAAAAGTTTTGGCCCAAAAAAAAGTCAGTTATGTTTTGTGTGTTATGCGAAACACAACTATTATTATGTGACTTATTATGACTGAAGAGAAGGCATACATAAAGTCACTAAAAAATTATTTGTAAGCCAATCGCTAATTACGAACAATAGCTTTTCGGAGCGGTTCGCACAGCGCACGCAATGGCTTTGAGACGCGCGCACACCATAAGAGACAGAACACCCTTCCGTTGTGGTGCACACACACAACACAACAACCAAGAACTGAAAAGAACATAAACTTCATTCGTTATTTTTGCTGCTCAGCCACGAGATTGCATCGAATAAATTAAGGCCAAACACAGAGTGCGGATCAGTTGTGGAACAGGTATTGACTGTTTTGTTTAGAGGACTCGCCTGTTGTCTGTCATTATACGCCTGTTGGCCATAAACCAAGAGCACTGAGCCTAAAAGGGTGTTCAATTAATCTTGCGGCTCGGAGATTTCGAATATCTTTTCACTCGCTCAAGATAAAATTGTTC
>JAQGBE010001021.1:0-13002 GCA_034698225.1 Scheloribates latipes | reverse complement strand
TCTGCCTTCAGAACTCTTTCTGAAGAGTTGGAACCGTTTTGTCCAATAGTGGAGGCCTTTCATCAAAAGTCGATCACAAGATATCACTTTATAAACAACTTTTTCGCTTTCAATATAACTGTCGATCAAAAAGATATGTAAAGAATAGACAGAAAGAAGTGATTTGTGACCAAAAATGAGAGCCATTTGTGTGATTGTAGTCGCGGTCGCATTGATTCCGATTGTGATCTGCAGTCAGACCAAAGACGACTGCAGTCCGACCTGCGATCCGAAGGCCTGTCAGCCGCCCGAAGACTGTTTGGCAGGAATTATCAAAGTGAGTCCAAAACTAAAAGTTTTGTAAACTTTTAATCAATCGCTTAATACCTGTGCTCTCACTGTAAGGATCGCTGCAATTGTTGTTCAATATGTGGCCAAAGACAGGGCGAGCGATGTTTCAACGACCAAGTGGCCAGATTTCTGCCCCGAACACACACAGCATATCCCGATTGTGGCGAAAAATTGGAATGTCGTCTGAGGACAGACATGGAGGCCAACGATCCGCCCGAAGCCGTCTGCGTTTGTCTGAAAGATGAACCGATTTGCGGATCGGATGGCTTTACCTATGAGAACGAGTGTCTACTCACCGAAGAAAGGTATAAACGACGGGACGGTTTGGTGGCGGCCAATAGAGGACCGTGCAAGACAGGTTGGTCATTGCTCTAGCTAGTTGGTGCGATACCAAGTTTGGCTATCAGTCCCGAAGATAGCGTCGCCGCCAGAGGACATCCGCAATAAGTCGGGCAGTTATGTGGCCTTCAGTTGTGAGGTCAAGGGATGGCCGGTTCCGATCATCGAGTGGAGAGTCCAACGCGACAGTGAGGCCACGCCTCTGCCCAGCGATGACCCGCACATCGCCGTCCAGTCCAGAGGAGGACCGAGCAGTTACGAGGTGACCGGTTGGCTGCAGTTGCTGGACATCACCTACAAGGACCAAGGCACCTACTTCTGTGTGGCCAAGAACACAGAGGGCGAGACCAAAGCAGGAGCGAAGCTGACGGTCACTGATTACAGTCGGCGCGCAAAACAAGTAAAAGATCGCGAAAATGAGATCTAATTATAACTGAATTATTCATATCTAATAACTATAAAGTTAATTATCTTTGAGTTACCACTAAATACTCCTCAAATACTCTTCAATACCTCTCATATCCCGAACCCTTTGTAATACTTATCGAACAAATCTCATTCACAAATGAATGAGCGATGCATTTGAAAGTGCCTTAAACTGAATGTTTGTCAGACTTGTGTCGAATGGTTGGCCGCGAAGGCCGTAAAGATTCAATTATCTGATAAGCATGCAAGATTATTATAATGATAGTAAAACTGAATGAATTGTCGTTTTGTTTTATGCATTAATCACTAGTTTTATAAATATTTTGTAATTATTCGTCAGATTCTATGGAATACTACAGAACTTTGTTTAATAGTTTGCTTTGTATTAATGTCTTGTAATCTCTCGTCTTTAGAATCGTTTGTTCAGAACTTTATTCCTAATCACTATTCAAACAGAGAATTGCGATTCAAATGACAATCAAAGTCAAAGTCAAAGTCAGAACTGATTTTAATTTATTTAGTTTTTGTTATTAAATATTAAAAAGTTTTGTCGTTTAGTCAAATGAGTGGTCGAATAAACTGATATAATAATTGGCATTACATTAGAAATGGTATCTAAAGAAGAGATAATGAGATTATACAACGAGTCTATGCCTGCGATGGCGGAGCGTAAGGACAACCGAGGAATTGGTCTGCAATTCTGGCCGCTTCGCGCAGACCACTGAGCAGTGCCCCGTGAACTGTGGCCGGATAGTTGCGGATCGTGTGCTCGCCCGCGAAGAACAGACGTGGAATGGAGGCCACAGTCGGCTGTGACTGCGGCTGATTGATGGGCGTTATCGGCTGAATCGACTGTATGGCTACGGGCGCCGCCAACAGGTCGTAATCGTTGCCCGAAGAGCCGGTGGCCACGAAAGAGTAGGAGCCTTTAGACCAGGGATCGCCTCTCCATCGCGTCACAACTGTCTCCTTAGGGTTGGGCACAACACTGGTGCCGAAGATGCTTCGCAAGACAGTGAGACATCTGCTGATGATTATGTCGTCGCTCACATTCTCCATAATACCGGCCGCTTCTCCGGCCACTAATGCCATCAGAACAGGCGCTCTGTAGAGAGACCAGAAGAGGAATAGCTCGCCGCGACTGGCGGTAGTGCTGCCCACGTGACCGAACAGATTCGAGTCCTGATCCCAAAAGCTTCGGTCAAAACAAAGCACAACTTTGTTGAGGTTTCCGAAACCCAGTCTCTGAATCGACTGGACTTTCCATTCGGGAAGGGGTGGCACGAATTGGACGACATTACCACTCGTCCCCATATTGTTGGTTCCGACCGCTTGCTTGAGGACGCCTAGCGGTAGAGTGCAGAGCACGGCGTCGGCTTTGAACGTCTGGCCCGGGTTTGACAGTTGACTCGCGGAGCTGTTCGATAAGCGAGGGTTATATGTCTTGACTTCGACTCCGTTTTGTGTGAGGGTTATTGTTTTGACGGCTGTGTTCAGTTTGATGTCTAGTCCTTCTGCGAGCGCCACCGGAACGCAAGAATATCCATTGAGAACAGTCAGGTGACTGCCCGAGAACTCAAAATCATCATCCTGGTCCCAGTGCTTGAGGGACAGGTGGTTGAGGGGCGTGGCGTTGGCGAACTCCAAGTTAGCGAAATGCCAATCGAGAACTTGTCGGTCACGAGAGGACAGGTAGACATCACTGGGCGGCGACGCCTCCAACTCTTGAAGCTTTTCCTCGATCTCTTTCTGCTCTTCGACCAATTGGTCCCACTCTTTGCACGACTGGTTTAAATCCCGCTGAAGTGATCGGAATAAAAACTCTTTGGTTATGTCTCTCTGGCCTTTGGTTTCGGACACTTCTTTGTGTTGTCTGTGCAATGACTCGATCTTTTCCTTGAGGCCAAGCATTCGATTCAAATTGGATTTGAGCTTCTCTTGCAGGTCGGAAATGGCTTTCCAGTGTTGGATCTGCTTCTCTTTGACGCTCTTCTCTTGCAATTGGATCACCCATTCGAGCGCCTGACCCAACGAAATGGGCTTATCGTTCAGAGTGTCCATCGAGTGCGACAAATAACTGGTCGCTTCCAACAGACGATTGAACTCACGCTCAACCATCTCATCCTTGTCTTTGGCGACAGTGTTGCCATTGGCTTCATATAAGGGACACTTCTGTTTGATTTTATGCAATTGCATATTGATTTGTCGCGAGATAACGGCCACAGGATTGCCGCCCAATCCGGTCACTACTGTCGAGCCCAAGTCAGCGATGAAGTTGCCTTTTCTGAAGGTGACCACACGGCCACCGACTCTGTCCCTCGCCTCCAGGATCTGGACCTCCATTCCGAACTGATGCAGTTGCTGTGCGGCGATCAGACCTGCAATACCGGCGCCGATCACCAGCACTTTGCCGTGCTTTCGGAAGGGAATCGCCTTCATGCGCTTGAAGACGCCAAAGTTGATGAATCCCTGGCGCTCGAGGTAATCGTGGACTCTCTTGACGAGCGGTCCATCGGAGTTGTACGGACTCTCGATCTGCGGAATCGTACTCTCGAGCGAGAGCTGCACTTTCGGGTTCTCGATCCACAGTTGAAGTGTTCGGTTGCGGATGTAAAGAAACACTTTGACCGACGCCTGACCAGCACTCTGGATGTCGGGGAAGGCGTTGGCCTCTTGTGATGTCATCTTGTCGTACGGCAAACGCGACTGAAAGGCCGCCCCTTCGAGTCCGGTCGGGTCCTCATCGCCATCGCTGCCGATACCGATGTCCACCTCTTGGCTCATCTGCTCACCGCTCGACTGATGAGAGACATTGTTGTGAATGCGATTCGATGTCCGCAATTGGTTCTCATCGTCCGATGGCATGTCTTCGTCGGCCGACATCTTTTTTGCAATGATCACCGCAAAGTTGTCCACTGAGCCAACGAGAATTCTAAATTCTGAATTGTGAACATTAGATACATTTATATGCCAATTGCATATAGGATTTATATGTGCTACCAATTAACAAATGTACCGAACATTCGACTGCAGATAACCCACAAACCGCTGCCAAACAAAGAACACATTTCCTCACAATTAGCACATTATTTATGTATTGAACCAAACTTTTCAAAACAAGTCTTCCGACGAGTGACGCCCAAAATGAGTGGCCAACTGACAGCCGACAGTCCCAACCTGGACGCCGTACACTCGGCTCTCAAGGCGACCAAACTCTTGAGAAGTACTGTCGGCGATGTTTTCAAGTGTTTGGCTGACTGTCCGCTGATTGCCAGCACAAACCAAACGAGTGCCGAAGAGACCGGCTCTAACCCGACCACCGCGGCGGCCAACAACACAACCGCCGCGGCCACAACTGGAAATAATAATAATGTGGCCAACAACTCAGTGATGACTCCCGCAAATGACAAGCAATTGGCTGAACTGCAAACACTACTGTCGTCGGTGAACAATCGGTTCCGCGATCTGGAGACGGCCTGCACTTTATTGATGCCACTGAACGCCCCGTCGGTCAACATATCGCTCGGCAACAGTTCACTCATAGGACAGGACCCCAACTATGAGAAGACAAACCTCTATTCAGATATGATTAGCGCTTATCGATGGTCTGACAAAATGACTGAATACTCGTCGATCGCGTTCAGTCTTCTCCAGCAAAATGCGCTCAAAAGGTCTATGATGTCCACCTTCTATGCGAAGGGAAGACCGCAAAGAAGGCCACCGAATGGCCATAACATCCAGAACCCGCAGATCGATATGTTTATCCAGACATTGCAGCGACAGATCCCCGAACTCAACATAGAATTGGCGCGTCCTTTCGGCACTCCCTCTGTCCTTAAAGTGACGATTCCTCGGGTCATGAAAGTGATGATACTTTTGAGGGGTCTTCTCATTGAATGGGTTATCGTTCGGGGATTCGATGAAACGTTTGACGACCCGAACAATGACAACAGTTACGTGAAGCGCATCCGCACTGGCAGTGCTATTCCCGAAGCCGAACGGCTGGACCTTTGGTCCGAGTCCAAGCACGAGGTGTTCCGCAAAGTGACCGAACACGTGAACGCAGCGATGCTTCACTTCTATTCGCCCACTCATTGCGATCTCGCGATTAAGACCTTTCTGGTGAGCAACCACTCAATTGATCAACGATTCTGTCCGTCAGTTATCACTTACCAGATATTTCTTTTGCCGCAGACATGGCTCAAGAGCTACCAGAACTTGTTCCAAGCGCCATGTCGTAAGTGCAATTGTCGTCTCCAGAACTTCATGCCCCCGACGTGGCGCGACTTCCGACAATTCGAGGCCTACCACGAGCAGTGTCGACCGTAGACAACCAAGAATTGTCACCAACGCCAACATATGCATCATTTTGTATATAAATAATTTAAATAAATCACACATAAAATCAGTTTTTAAATCATTTCAATTTTAATTAATCAAAAGGATATTAAATCTAATCGAAAAGTCCGAAACCCATGTCGTCGTCTTCCTCTTCAGACTCGGGCTCTTTCTCCTTCTTCTTGTCCTCTTTCTTGGCGTCTGCAGCGGGAGCGCCACCAGCAGCAGGTGCTGCCGCGGCTCCGGCGGCGGGCGCAGCGCCGACACCCGAACCAACGTTGGAGATCAGGGCCTTGAGGTCCACGTTCTCGAGTGCTTTGGAGAAGAGTGATGGCCAGTAAGGCTCGACCTCGACGTTGGCAGCCTTGAGGATGGTCTGGATCTTCTCGGCGGTGACGGCCACCTCGTCGTCCTGGAGGATGAGACTGGCGTAAACGCAGGCCAACTCGTCGTTAGATGACATCTTGTCTTTGTCTTAGTGGCGGTGGTCGTCGGCGAACACGTGTAAAGTCGCTATCGATAGCCTTAGCTCAAGAAACTTGAGGACAATACACAACAGACTGCGGTCTCGATGTGTGCACAATCGGAAGGGGAAGTCACGTGTCTTCACAGCACTAACGTGTGTCAGCACAGACTGAGCACTGCCGCCAATAGACGGCACTGCCATCCGAGCAATGCATTGATTGTTCGCTTGGACTGGATTTCGGCCAAATTGACCACTGATTGGAGGAAGAATGGCTTTGTCTTGGACTTGGTTGGCCTTGTGCTGGTGTTCCACTCCTTGAGCTCTTCCTACGACAGGATTATTGTCTCTGTTTGGTCGCACTATTGTATGCAAGAGCTTAGCATTTGGTTGAATGATACGAGTAAGTGATGTCAGGTACGGCAGTCCGCGTGGCCTAATGGATAAGGCGTCTGACTTCGGATCAGAAGATTGCAGGTTCGAATCCTGTCGCGGACGCTCTCTTTTTCCCACTCTTAACCATGATCATTTATTTTATGGCATCATTAGACGCTATCATCTCATCCCACGGACACCTATTGATATCGATAATTCAATCTTTTGGTGAGATTTTTTTTCTGAATAAGATGTCTCAGACCTGGAGGTGATAAATGACTTTTAACTAGATTACTGATTACTGATCAGTGATCTCATACAAACTCATAAATAACTAGACATTAATTAAAAGCAATATATTTCTAGTTATTTGTTGTGAAGCAGTCATTAATAAAGTGAGTCCTGGATTAAAATTCGAATCACTCGAACGGCGAGTCATTTGAAGATCATTTGGAAGACCACTGATTGAGCGCTGAGAATCAGAATCGATGTCTTCGGGTCTGTAAACCTTTAGCCGAAAGTTTGGAGCGAAAGAGCAAAAAACCAAAGATTAATGACTAATGTCTTTGCATTGCAAATCATGTGCCGATTGGCAGCGATCGCTGGGATAGTCCTCTTCCTCTCACCGCACATATCGATAGTTTAGATAAGAAGAAAAAAGATTTGAAACAATTTCTTCGCTCATTCATCGCCCAAACCCTCAGTTGTGGGCAAACACTCGACACTCGAGATATGCATTGGATTTCTGGCTAAGAGTCAGAGCTCTGATAGCATTGGCCAAAGCGGTCGCGCCTCTGGAGCGCTGCCACTCGCTATCCATAGGCTCTGCAAATCTGGTTGAAAAGTGGGGTCATGTCTGCCATTAGTGAAACACATATTTTTCCAATTGACGAGAGAGAACGAGAGAGATAGCAGAGGGATAGGGAGAGAGAGCACGAAGAAGAGCTCATTCACTGCCTCACTCACTGCCCAGCGTTTCATTCATCGCCTGAGTCTCGGCGAAAGAGCACTGATTCCTGTCGTATGAGTGCAAACATCGCACCGAATGTGTTATAAAAGTTTGTCTTCACTCAACTTTTTGGTGAACAAAGTTTTGTTTATTCCAAGGATTTGCACGAAAAAACTTCTTTTTTCTTCACATCGCTTGTGATAATGCGTTTTCAGCCTTCAGTCCGAAACCTGTGAAAACAAAATATTTTTTTGCCATTAGTTTTGTGTCTGTTTTTCGGTTACTTTGCGTTCAAACAGTTGTCGAACGCCCGCTGAGAGACTGACCCAATCGACTGACCCTATGGACCGACACTTGTTCTCCACTTCTATCGGCCGATAGTTCACATCCAGACCTGAACGACGACCAGACGCGTCGACACCAAGACTATGAGACCACCGAAACTTCCCGGAACTGAAAAGTTTAAGTTCTCTGACAAACGTTACGAAGAACTACGCAAAAACTCTTCGGTGACCAGCGATTCGGTGCCAAAGGCCGTGTTCTCTTCCAACTTTGTCAGAGGCATACCGTCGCGAAGTACGTGTCCGTCGCGGCCGACATCAGTGGCCAGCGGTTGTGAGAGTCCGTCGCCGTTCGTTCGTTACGATTCTATCCGAAAGCCAATGTTTCCGATCAGTACCCGAATGTCCGCCCGAGTGCTGACACTAACTCACCTGCCGTTGGACTCAATTGAGTTGAGACACTCGAACTCAGTGAACAGGAGTGCATCCAATTGTGTGACTGACTCTCGGCGAATGTCCATCGCTTGTGACACCAGAGACACCTCTTTAATCACCGGAAGTCGTATGTCGTTACTCAGTAACAGTTCCGGATCTCAGAGTTCTGCGTCTTCGGCGCAGCCATCGCCGCGACCGTCGCTCGACCGCAGCCTCTGTCCGACCAAATGGATGCGAAGCGCTCACCGACTGTCCACTGCGTCCCAGTCTTCATGCGAAACCACTTCCGGTTCGGAGACGTCAGAAAACTTTTGGTTTTCACGCAAATAATATTTTGTGTAAAATATAAGTCTGTTTTTTGTTTTATAAGTTATTTCCAATCTTTTAATCACATTTTGTGTTAATTCTGTGGCAATTGTGTTGACTCGCAAACTGTTTATCAAAGGACTAACCAAAATAATAATAAGTAAAATACTTGAGTAAAACTAAAAACTAAAAGTTATTTTTAAAGTTTAATTTAATTTCTACACAAATAAAGAAAAAGTAAAATTCAATTCAATTCTCTTTTGAATAACAATTTTTTTCACTTCAACTGAAGAAAATAATAAATGAATAATCAGTTTTCGTTCTCTGACGACAAGTGTTGTTCTTATTTATGAGAATATTCTCTCAATATTTCCGTTATTCTCTTGTTTTTCATCGTTTCGGATGAACAACAAAACTATTAGCAAATCGTTTGCCAATAACTTTCACTCCGGAGTGCACTTCTCAGGGAGTGATCGGCGAAACCAATGGATTTCTCAGTCGACTTAGGGCTCAATGAACCAGATTTTCGGCGCAATTATTCGCCGAAAATTGTTTTATTCTTATCGCAGAACTGATTTTTGGCGTAGAAATGCACGCAAAAGCAAACAAACGGTTCTCGTAAAAAGACAATTAATTTTTAGCCAAGAGATAATCGATAGATTTGGCGTTATATCGATCAGAATCTGAGTCTAAATATATGTAAAATACCGAGCGATTAAAGTTCGTGTTAGCACTCATTAGATAAGCGAATCTGTGGTCAAAAAACGTTGAGAACTAATCAGAAAGAGTGTCAAACAGACAGACACCGAGAGACAGGTCTTCAGTGCCGACACATCCGCGACATATCCAATGATTATTTAATTAGAGAGAGAAAGCCATAAATCATTAGTTTTTATAACAGATGTGAGAAATAAACATTAAATCATTAAATCAAATCGTTTTTTCAGGCATTCGATGAAAGTTTGATTTCTTCGTGATCTCGGGATTCGACTGCGAAATGACATTAATATTCAAATTGCAAATTACAACTCAAAGTCGTAACACAGCCGTAAAAATAAATAAATATCGAGCAATCGATTATCGAGTTATTCGGCGAAACAAAATTATATATTAAGTCAGCGCTAATCAAAAGTAAAACAAAAACACAAACTGAGAATTCCTTTCCATCTATTGGTCCGCAAAATTACAAACTAATTAAGAGGTAATCCATTCATTAGTTGCCAAAACATCATTTCGAGGTCTCTCTTACTGTTTTTTAATTATTCACCTATTGATCCCCTTTTTTCTAATTAGCATTAAATTTGCATTTTATCCAAATTATGTTAGAAATTAGTGGAAAGACTAAAAAACAACAAATTAACTGAGAATTTATATTTATATTTATATTTTTTCGGGCACTTCTCGCCTCTCATTCAGCTCTAAAAACAAATCGAAATTGAAGTGCAATTAATTGCAAAAAGTTTTTTCTCTTCTGCTATACTATGAAAGAAAATGAGACAACATTTCAGCCGAAAATACAAAAATATATATAAAGTTCATTAAAATTATTGCTTAGATTCATAAATAGGAAGTTTATTCAGGAGAGCAACAAATATAGACAAACAATGCCTTAGACGCCAATTAGAACAAACAAATCACTATTAAACACAAATGTGATCTTGGCCAGATTGCCAACTATCAAGTGAATTGAAATACAAACACAAATTGCAATGAAAATCGAGGCAAAGATAACACTTATTTCTCTCGATTTTTTTTGTACAATAAAATAAAAGTTTCGATTATAATGAGCTCTGATATGAATGTGACGGACGTTATCGGGTGTGCGGCCGCCGCGCGGGAACCGCTCTTATCGGTGGTCCGCACAACACATTAGGTATTAATCAAAAGCGTGTGTTTCACAAGAATTTCGTGTCTAAATGGAAATTCATTGGAGAGAATGGGAGCCAACAAATGAATGATAAAGAGAAACAAAAAGTAAAAGAAAATATTTCTGATAGAAGCGAACAAAAAGTGAGCCAAAAGAACGAACATTAAATGCGGTTTTGGCTTATGCCTGGATAACTGCCTCTTCGAGAGCTGCCATACGAAGTGCAGTCCGGCTAATGTAGAACAAGACCTAAATAGTAAGTATTGATTCATTAGAGGCAACTCCTTCTCAAACAAATTGCGTTCATTTAAGCCGAGAAATTATAATTACACTTATCTTAGAGACAATATCGGCGCTGATCTCATAGACAACACCGCAAACACACAGCCGAAGAACAAAAGCATCAAACGATTTGAACCTTTTGTTTTTGTTCAGCTCTGTTGGCAAACAAGAGATCTTTAGCCGAGTGTTGGCCTCAGATCGGTATCGACTCAACTCATGGGCTACTTATCAGCGACTCTATTGAAGTGGAAAAGCGTTTTTCCGCTAATTAATTATAGTTTTAATATTAATGCCGAACTTAAAAACGAATTATTCATTAATTTTCGGTCAAAACGTTTTTGTGGACTCCTTTTCACCCGTTTTTATCGCTTCTTTAAGACTAATGGCAGACAAACCGAATGCAAAATCAATGCACAAAACGGCTCTTAAACTGCAAATAAAATTTGCATTTAGTTTATGCCTCTCTTTGTATTGAAAACACCAAACACATTATTTAACACATAAATCACATATTAGCAAGGCAAAAGGCGAACAATTGAGCTGGCCTAGCTCGTTTGGCTCTTGCTTAATTGTTGGGCAGCTCACTGTCAGTTGTGTTGTGAAACTCATATATAAATAAATACATATATCATACGAAACGAATGGAAACACTGATTTCGTTTTGCAAAAATATGTTTTCACTCATTTCTCTCGCGGCAAACGAGTCGTGATCTTCAAGACGTACCGCAATAAGACGTGAACTGAAATAAAATCAAAAAACAGTTTAATTGAATTAAACAGAAATGAAGAAAAATATATCTTTTTTCCAATGAATTTTTCGCCAGATTTTTTGTGCCCATAATTTACATGAAAATACAATTTGGTCGCCGAGTCTTATAAGGAGTCGAACGCATTAACCAAGAGGTCTCATACGGATTGAAAATTTCAATTCAATTTCTTCATTCCTGATATATTAAATCATTTAGTTTTTGCGATTAGACTATCGTTTCATTCACTCATTTGGTTTGTGGTCTCTAGAGAAACGACAGATACCTTCAAATGGTTATCTTCACGCAAAACGATGGCAGATCACGATTGACCATGGCATGGCATGGTCGGGTCGACTCTGGTCGGCACAATAGGACAAACGGCCAAACCTGTGCCTCGCAGTCACACAACACACCTGTCTTTTGCAGGAAACAGCTTATGAGGCGAGAGTGAGGTCAGTGCCAGTTGTGTGACCGGCCTTTGGTCGACACCAACCATCTCAGTGTTGGAACTCTCGGTTCTGCCAGTGATTAAAAATTATGGAAAATTTTTATGTGACTCGTCAGCCAATAAATGATAATTTGATTGCACGACACACCAAATTAAAATAGTTGACTTTGAAATGCAGTCCAGTCATGGCCTGGCGCAGACCAAATTGCTCAGAGAAAGCAAACTGCAGTCACTTTATCGGCAACCGTTTGGTTACTACCCTCCAACGCTCTCAATGTTCGAACTCCGGCCTAAACGCTATCAATAACGTCTACTTAATGAACGAATTAGATTTTGTGAAGTCGGTTAGGAATTACGAATTGAACAAGTTTAATTTGATAATTATTATTAGGTTAGGTTAGGTTAGGTTAGGTTAGGTTAGGTTAGGTTAGATTAGGTTAGGTTAGGTTAGGTTAGGTTAGGTTAGGTTAGGTTATATTAATTTATAAAACCATAATTCATTCAATCATTCATTCATTGATTAGACGTTATTGATAGCGTTCAGGCCGGATATCGAGCATCGAATGTGAACTGGACTAATAACATGACTGTTGCCAAAAATTTTTAGCTTGTGATGTACTAAATAAGACAATAAATATACATTTGAAATATAAAAATGAATAATAAAGATAATGCCATTCATATTTCGATCGATTTATGAGACAAATTATATTTATTTGACATTCTCTTCAATTAATCTTCTGTTCATTTATCATGATCAATATCGACTTTTATCTTGAAACTTGTTCTGTGACCTTGTTTATTCCAATTAATTTTAATAATGCATAATAATGTTTAGTGAACCACACAAATTGCTGACATTTTCACATTATTACAGCAAGATGGTTTGATTCTCCAATTCAATCTACTTCAGTCTACGAGTTTTGAAACATTCCCAAACTTTGCGCGATGATTTAGAAATGATACTAGATTTAAAATTCTGTATTCGTGAGAAGAAATTATCACTTATAGTGATCATGATGAAACCTGTCAACATTTATGTGATTTATCAAGTTAGATGTAATCGGCAATAATCGAATTGCTAGCCAAACAATCTTTAGTTTTGTTTGCAATTGAAATTTTATTTGTACTAGAATCGCCCTCAAGATTAAAGTATATGAAAATTATCAAGATAATTATATTGATTCTTCGAATGCAAATTAAGAGTTAGACATTTCTCATCTTATAAACCAACGATTTTTTACGACTTAAAGAGGAGTATATAAATTCGTTGAACCCCCCCCCCCCGATTTCGTCAAAGAATACATCAGAGAAGAGATAGTCGGCGAGAGTTCTCGCTTTCGGTGCACATTCTCTCCCGAATGCAAACAACTAGAGTTCGCCAACCGATTGGTAGCCAAACACCACATTAACG
>JAQGBE010001020.1:0-13004 GCA_034698225.1 Scheloribates latipes | reverse complement strand
GCTAACATAAACTATGTTCACTTTTAAACAAGCCCAAAATCCTTGCTGGCCCAAATGGCCAGTTTTGAGCACCAATAATCATGATCATGGTCGTGGTCAATTTAGCTCATTGAGTGCATAGCTTGCGTCGCAATTATATCAAACACACATTTATTAGAAAATCGATGAACAACTTTAATGTAGAGATTAAGGCCAATGCCTTTTGAAAGTCTCTCAAATGTGTGATAATATTTCAATAATTTCAAAGAAATTGTCGGAATTTATAGCCAATGAAAGTGAAATCAAGAAATGATTACATTTTGTGTTACTCTTTGTGGAAGTGTTGAACAAAATGAGACGCTATTGGAAATGTAATTACAATATATTTCTTTCAATGACTTCTTAGGCAATAAATTTTGATATTAATTCGATGTTTGAGACAAAGTTTGACACAATTTGTATGACTAGTGCTGTCGCTGTGCGCTCAGAGCCGGCCCTCAGATTAGTTAGCATTCGAGAAGTGCTCCAAAAGTAAAGTAAAGCTCATTAACGCTATTCTATGGCACGAAATGCACTCATTTTTCTGAATGTTTATAGCGATTTCAAACAGTCTTTTATAATTTGATGGCACAGAGAGTGAGTGAGAGTGAGATGTTTTGTTAAATTTATTTCTCAATTAGAGATTGTAATAGATTTTCATTTTTAGACTCAACTCATTTATTTATAGCGAAGAGAAAAGTTTACTTTTAATCGACTAATTTGTTCCGAAATGCAGAATAACATAAATTGAGGTCTTTTGGGAGCGAATCAAAACACGGCTAATAAGTAATGGCGTTAATACACAAACAAATTTAATTAGCAGTCTATGTCTCATATTCACCTGTTTTGGCATCTCTTCGGTGATAATCATGTGATACCACTCTCGCACACCAATTCAATCTCGATCTCTCATCTCCAAAGACCTCTCGGTTTGCGACCACTTTTCAAGAGTTGATTGCAATTCGGAGACCAATACCAATACCAATGGTTTAGCTTTCATTATCTTTTTTCTTATTACTCTTTCTTTTGTGAATCGGTTTTACATTTTATATTCTGCTCTATTGTACGGAATATTTTGATTATGCAAATGACGAAAATGTCATTTCAGTGAATCCAGTGCTCGACTCCGGCGCTCAATGGCTGCCTCGACTCGAGTCGATCCTATTTGGCAAATGATATCCCATCAAAGACGACCTCCTCTTTCCTTCTCTGTCGGCTCGACTTCCCTCTCAATTCAGTTCATCGATATTTCGTTGAATACCTTATTTGGTTTTTCAATTGATTTTCGTCTAAATTCACAATAAGACATATCATTAGAATACAGAGATTCGCATCGCTTTTCCTCTTTTTGTTGCTCTCAGTCTATGTCTGATCATTAAAGACAGACTTCAATGAAGTCAAAGCAATAAATACCACAATAGAGAGAGCGAGTCGTCAAAGGCCTCAAAAGAATTGCGATTCTTGTAAAATTCAAATTAGATTCAATTGAATTAACAAAAATAGATTCAAATGAGACTCAAATAATGAAATCTATTTTTTGAATTCCCAATAAAAGTCCTTTTCATAGCTCCTTTAGAGCGATAATTGATATCGTTTTCACCATTCATTGAATTCATTCGCTAATTGTTGTCTACAATATTGAAATTATTTCAATAGACATGAATGCAATCAAATCATAATTAGTTCTATTCATGACATCTCGTTATGACATCGCATTCAATGCTAATTTTCGAAGAGGTGTTCAATAGTGGCAATGAATGTCAGCTCAGAGCGGAAACCAGTGCTACGGATAGACATAATTAGCTTCACTGGTTAGTCATGTCTTGTTGTCGACCCGACACACACTTTCGCCACATCTCTGACCGCTTCCAAAGTGATTAACCGAATAGCACTGTGAATGAGATTATGTGTTGTTTGAGACTCATTGAGATTGAAATTAATGGCAGAGATTGAATCATAATCTTGTTCTTTGTGTTGGTTTGTGTTGACGAGTCGTTGTCGAGTGCACAACAAATTGATGGCCAATGAGGGCCAACACAACTGACAGCCTCTCCTCTACTCTATTGGCGTTCAGTTCTCCGGTTATTAGAATATTTGTTCTCATTTTATGTGATTAATAGATGTGTCAAACGAAACGTCAACTTTTCAATAGTGCCTAACGTTTATAAATGAATCGTTCAATTGATTTGCCAAACGATTCGTCAGAATAAACACAAAACTCATTGTTTTGGATGAAATGGATGGCGAACTCCGAATGAATATCTGAATATTGATTTGTGTGACGGCCGACACCTCAGCGCCAGTCCTCTTCTCTACCTCTCCGTTGTTTGTCTCAACTGTTTTGTCATTTCATTCAAATAACTTTTATGTGAACTTCGTTGACATTACTATAATGTGTGTCGAAAATCGACTCTAATATCGCAAATATGACTTCAAATCTATTTTTCTGATTCATTCGTGAAATGAAGTGTTTTTGAGAATGCATTAGAAAACAGGGAATCAGTGTTCGGCCCAATGCTGGCTAATAGTCGTCAGCATTGGTGGCACTCATCTCAGGCCAGAGTCACGTCTCCTCTCTGTATATAAAAGTCGATAAAATGTCTTCGAATGTCAAATATTTAGTTGAAATTTTTGCCATTCTAGACATCGCGGCCTCAATACCAGTCCTCCAGAGTTTTGCGCTGACTATCACTGAAATAACAAAACATCTTTCAATATATAGAGAAGTTTGTTATTTAATTGATTGCAAACTCTGGTCAGTCGGGCCTTAAATTACATTAAAAGCGACCGAAAATGTGTTAATGACTGGTCATATGTTCGCTTCAATGATTGATTGCTTCCCAAAACTTTCTCATCACATCTCAGTCCACACATTAGACCAGTGCTGGCATTCATTCCAACTTTTGTTTCTTCTTTGACACCATCGCAACCCAATTGCTTCCAATCAGTTGGCGCTCGACGTCTCTCCAAAGTCTCTCTCACTGGTCAGCAAAAAATGTGACCACCTTGCAACTTTGGACAACTTTGGCACTGACCCCTCCCTCCCGTCTCCACTCGACTCGGGCTCACACTTAATCTCCACTCGAACGCCACTGAAAGGGTTTCCACTTGCGATCAGACAATCCGCTTATTCTCAAAATCATTGGTGATTTAGAACAAAAAGATTTGGAAATAGAATTTAGTGTGGAATCCAGACTTTGTCCTTTTTTAACAAGCAACTTTGACAGATTAGGCCCATTCTTCTTTCTATTGGCCTAATAATTGCTTTCGCTGTCAGTCTCCAAGATAAAATCAATTAGCCGGAGAGAATGAAATTGGTACAGTCATGTTATTTGTCAGAGAGTGAACATCAAGCAGTGCTAGATTGTTGTCTGTTCTGGTATATTCTGAATTCTGAATATTTGCAAAAATGGTCGCAAACTTTGATAATTTAATTAAATAAGAGTTTTTGAATTTGACGGACAGTCTCTGAAATTGATTTCGACTGCGACTCAGTTCTGATGAAAAAAGTCTGCATTTTATTGAATATGAAGTAATTTAATTGAAAGTCAGTCTCGAAGTAATACATTTGCGAATAACTTAAGACTCGAATTCTGGTAATAATTCTATTTTAAAGTACTTTGTTTATGGAAATCGCTTCCAACGGCAGATGTTTTCTCAGATACTATTATTATGTAAAAGATTTTGCATTTTATCGCCAAAATCAGTCGATTTAAAAGTTTTCAATTCAACGAATGCTTTTATTTTAATATGAATTGTGCGCTAAATTCTGTTTTGAGTGAATATAAGTCAAACATTACTTTTTGCCATTTAATTCAAAATCAATAACTTATTGCAGAATAAACATCTTTAGGCGCGCATTATTCATGTGAATGAGTTAGCGAGCTAAATTGCATCGACTGACACAGAGGCACTCCACTGGTCGGCCCACGTCGACGGCTGACGCGTGCCGTATATCTATATAATTATTTTGGCGATGGCATTGAGCAATGAGCAAGGTGAGGTGACATTAGCATTGTCTGACATTAGACATTCCATAATAACAGTCTCATACTCTCAGCGATTACAATGTCGGCGCTTATATCGGCTCACATTGTGCTCGATTGTGCTGTTCGTTGCAAAGCCTGTGACGAGATTATTGAAACAATTGATTCTTCGAAAACAATCTGAGATTATGTCTCGACTTTTACAATGTTTAGGCAATCATTAGATTATTTTGAGTCACAAGACTGTGAAGAATGTGAAGACATCTCTGACTAGCAGTCAGTCATCCCTTACTCGCAATCCCTTCGCCAGCATTTCATCCATTGATATGAGTTCTCTCGTGAATATCAAAAAATGAGTTTGACTTCAGTCACAAAAATATAAATTTATTAAATAATTCAAATTTATTCAGATATTTGTAGAGGACTTGAACTGTAGTAGTGAGACATGACATTCGAGGCAATTCTTCTGCTCTATTAAATTTACAGTTACACCGATTTGTCGAGACTTAGCTTCACTTTCACTTTATTTCCTCTTTTGTCGCAAATGTCGGCCAATATTCAAATGAATTTCAATGAGTAATGCTTTCGAATGAGAGATTTACATAACATTTGCTAAAATTTAAATAATTATTTTCAAATCTCAAGTATTCACAAGAGTTCTCCACTCAGTCCGAAGCCCAGCACCGGTTGCCAAGAGCTCGAGCCAAGTCTCGGCACGTCTCTGCTCTTGGCCTCTCATCAACGTTCGTCATTCCATTTATTGACCGAAACGAGTCTTTAATGAATTTTAACGACATTCGACTGAAGCCGAGAATCGTTGGCAATGTCTTGGAATTGCTATTCAAGTGAACAGCTTTGGGACGACAGCAGAGAAGGGCGTCGAATGTCGAATGCAATCGATGGCCACTTTCGCGCCACTGAATGATTGTCTCATTAAGTCGAGAGGTTTGGGTTTTACTATTCAACCATTGTTTTAGTTTATTGGCTAATTGAGTAAATGGAGAGACAGAGAGATCCCGAGGACATCGACGGCTTAATAACGATATATCGGCCCCTAATTCAACGAAATTTGTTTTAGTGTCAAATCATCACTAATTCTGTCTTCTGATGGAATTTTCGCAAACGTTTGCTTAGATTCAGTGTTTTGCTCATTTATATCGATGAGACGATACGTCTCACTCGTCTGCTATTTCTCTCAGCACTTAATTTCCTTAATATTGGCCCAAACGACAGATCCGTAGCTAATCAGCGACTGAACCGATAGAAACTTAATTGCGTTCATTGCCTGACAATTGTGAGCCAAACACAACATAACAGAAGACAATACAGGAGTCCAACCGAAGCCAATGGCATCGATTTGGTGGCAGTGATCGGCACTGATCGGCACTGATCTAGCTCATTGCTCATTTGTTCACTGTCTTCGCTCGCATCGCTTGGTTGGAGTTCGGAATTTAGATCAATGAAAAATTGTGAGATTGAATCGATTGCATTCGATATTCTGGTGAATTGATTTCAGGCATTAAACGATATAAATGACTGCTTTCTCTTCCCTTCTCTTCTGTTCTCCTCTATTCTTATTCGTCTCCTCTCAGAGGTATAATAAGTCTTCTTTGGTTTCCTCTGCCATATGAATGAAAAACCAAGCGATTGATCAAAACCAGTCATTTCGGGACTAAAATACACACATTATGTGAGCGAAGAATCGGTTTGAATGCAGACCTCTGTCGGGCCAAAGCCGAAGCAGACGTTCGATTGGAGGCTTACTTTTGAATATCGAGGTATTTATTACATTTAATTGCATTGTTTGAATATATTTTTGATAATTCGTGAAAAATAAATTTTGCGAATTTATTTAAACGTTTATGTATTCAAAAAGATGTGGCAATAAATCAATTTAGTGCTCACATTTCGAAGTGAATTCAATTCAATTACTATCGGATTACATAATTATCTTCTGATTAATTAACTTTTAAATAATTTATAATTAATATTAATACTGACCTTTGAAATCGAATTCATTAACGAAGCGATAATGGACTCAAACTCTTGAATAATTATCATTTCCGTTAATTTATATGAATTGAATTGAAAAAAACGTTTGGATTTAATTTCAAATAAGTGTTAAAATTTTGTTTATTTAAATTACATTCAATGAAAACGCATTGAAATTAATGAAATGTATTTATTATATCATTAAACTCGTCGTTAAGTTTTATTGAATTCGTAAAACCATTTGAATTCAAATTGCATTCAATATAAATCCGAAAATATTGCCCAAAGATAATGAACACAAATCACTGGCCATAATCGGCGCCGACAGACAGTGTCGAGTGTCTCGTCGAACAAAGACAACATTTGCTCGAATAGTATTCAATATTTGCGAATAATTGCATTATTCGTAATGTGTTTGCGATTATTATTAAAATATTTGCGAATTCCAAATATTCAGTGGCAATAAATGGCAGTAATATTGGGGTCGGAATGCCGTTCAGTTCACTCATCAGAATATCGTCATCACATCGATTGCCTATTAATCTTGTAATTTCAATAATATCTAAAATAGAGGTCTAAGTGGCGCTCATCTCAAACACTATTCATTCGTTGTTTTATAATTAATATTAATATTCTATATAATAATTTTGATTTCGATGTTGAATAAAATATTGTAATAAATGGCAAAAAAACTAATTACTATATAATTATCTAACTATAGCTCAAACTTTGACGATCTTATGGCCGAATGCGGTGTACTTTAAGTTACATTTATATTAATATTTATCACAGAATATGCACTCAATTATACAGTAAATGATTTTCGAAAGAGAGTATAAACAATGAAAATAAGTGACATTAAAAGTTGGTTAGCGTTGGCGACGACCGCCTGTGAGCCGCTGTTAGCGCCGGCCCTCTCCTGACTCGGCTTCACTTCTGCGGCCACTTCTTTGTCCGGTTTTATATCGGTTTTCGATGAAATTATAGTGTTTTCCACTTTCGGGCTCTCTTTGGACGACAGTTCAATCGAGGGTTGGGTCGACTCTATCTTAGAATCCATTTTCTGCTTGGATTTCAATTGAGAATCAATTTGCTGAGTGACGGCCGAAGACTGATCACTGGTTGCCATTTGGTTGTCATTCGCTTTCACATCCTTAGTGTTTGTGTTGAACTCAAGAACGTCTTCGGTCTCATCTCTGGCCTCTTTGGCGCACACAGCCAAGTATCTAGGCTCTCTCACCAATTCACTTATCTTCATCTCTTCGTCCACTTTGAAGTCAGCCAATTGTGTCCGGAATACACACTTATATTGTTTGAACGCTCGTCGGAATAGAAGACCAAACGTCTGGTTGTTTACTCTTCTGAGCCATAGAAGACGACAATCACAGTGCAAAGGATTGTCTGGTTTTAGGATAAATCATAATTTTAGTCAATTTTAGTTCAATTCTTGTAAACAAATGCGATATTTAGGTCAGAGTCTGAGTTGTTGAGGCATTCAATCAGATTCAGTCGAATCTAATTCTTTTCGAGTGAACCTAACTTTGAGTCAATTTGTTCGATGAATGGCTTTTAAAGCTTTGCGATTACAGACATTAAAAGTAATGATACATAAAAAGAGTCAATCGTTTCAAATATTTGTGTCAACGGATACTATATTTATATAAAAGTGTGATTTCATCCGATATTTGTTGTATTTATAGTCATTAATGTCGTGTAAACGGAATTCCAAAATCAAAGTCATCTGAAAATACATCGATTGCTATAAATCTAATGACTCGTTCGTAATGCGTAACTAAACTTGTAAATTGAAATTATTTCACATATTTATCATCACTTTGTATAAACTGATTGACATATACCCCGACTCGAAGTCTCAAATATTTTTTATCAGTCCTTTTATCAATTTGAATAACAAGGATCTCATTATTCAAATATTTTAGTCATGCAAATGAGTCGTCTTTACAATAATATCTTGCAAATCATTACATTATTCTTGTCTTCTCAGTTGAAAAGAGTGTAATTAAGAGTTTTATATATTTATTCCTATTGTAATTCTAATTCAGCTCATTTAGACCTAAGAATTGCCAAGAATATTCAGAAGAAAGATCATGTTGAATTTCACTAAATATCAACGAAGTATGCAAACAAATAGGGTTGCCAAATGATTTTCGAGTGTCCCCGATTATAAATTTTTCCTAAAATTCACCAGCACTCCCAGCTAAATGTCCATGACGATATGGCACGGACAAATTTTCCCAAAACCTGGATCTCCATGTTATTTTTAAAAATTTGTCGAAATTCGCCTGGATTGATGCCTCAAAACCTGAACAATTGAGGCCGAACCGGGACGTCTGGCAGCCCTACGAACAAACGAAGTCATTTTCCTTACATTACTGGTATTTTTTAATGCGATTATTTTGTGGATAATTTGAAATTATATAGAATTATTTTCTTTTCTATTGCATCAAAATTGAATTATTTTATAAAAATTGAATATTCATGACTAAATTGGGAGCAATATATTCTAAACACTAGTAATTGCAACGAGCCACTATAGTCACAATAGTAATAAATGATCTAAAAACTCATTCAATAACCAAAGAATTCCAATGTGTTTGCGAACCTTTTGAAGTCTATTTAGGAATTCGTGTAAATGTTTGCAAAAACAATAAAATAAATGTTTGTCGACTCGAATCACATTTTTCATGCGAATATGGATTGCATTCGAACTTCAAAACTGCCGAATGTTTTGAATCAATAGAAATTCAATCAAAAACTTATTCAATAAATTACTCGAATGACACAGAATTAGAATTTTGAGATATTGAGTCTTTTCAGATATCGTAAGTGAACTCAAACCTCGTCTATAAATAAGTTTCAATATAAGAAATTATTTAATTAATGGCTCATAAATAATGAGAAGCCTTTGACGGAAATGAAGTCAAAACACATATTTAAGTGATTGGGAGCGCAATAAAAGTGACTTTTTGTAGGAAAACATCACAACATTAGTGACATAAATGTGGTTATCGTTTGTATCGGTTGTTCCACTGTTCGTAAGTCTGACAGTCTGTCCATAAATTAGCATTGAGTTGGTGTTAAATCGAGTCGACATCGCGTTAGCGCTATTCCAACACATTCTCCGCCAACAGATCACTAAACCATTCATTCAGACCAAGTGTTGACTCGTCGGCAGTACAGCTCCACAACTGTCTCGACGAGTCGTCAACCAAATTATTGAATAATTATTATTGTTATTGTTATGGTTATTAATATAAGTGACTCAAACCTTAATTTAGGCTAACAGTCAGGCCAAGTAGGCTTAAATCGAGTCGATTGCCCACTGACGAGCGCAAGGTTATCACCAAGATAATCGCCAGCACTATGAACACTCGTTTGTATTGCTGAATAAGCCTACATATCAGCAAAGTTTGGTCTTTGAATCGCTTTTTGCAAATATCCAGATCACATAAACCTTATCGCAATGTTTGTCACTGATCCTGGTTATTGCCCACTTATTCTTGTAACCTATTAGTGCAGCGCTTATTAAAATTCCTAAACTTTTCGGCGAAATCACAGAATGACTTCGAATTTCGATTCTTTCGGTTCTAAAATATGTGGGCTTTGATTGGTTTCGCTTATATGGATAGCAAAGCGTTATGTTTTACTTCGTTAAATCGAACCAAAAAAATGAGTTAAATATTTCGCTTCTATTTATAAGGAACTCCACTTATATGAGTTAATCAATTGGTTTTACTTTAGGCAAAAATAATTGTCCGATCGTTCAATTGATTAAACCGAGTCGTCTATAATTAGACTGACATCTCATGTAAATAATAGCTGCAGAGGAGTGCCATTTGTGCGCTTCGGCCACCAATTCTCTGATCAATTGCTAATTAAATCAAAGAGAAAAATGTTAACTAAATTTATATCAATAGAGAATTCAATTTGTAATTCAATAAAACTTTAGAAATTTAATGAGTCGTGGGTTCTGATAGTGCAAAGCAATTCATCGTTTGGATTGTCGGCATTTGTGAGCAATTATTAGCATAATTAATCAAATTAAAACATTTATCCAAACGTGTAATTAAGTTATCCGAGAGTCGACTCGTTTGGCAAACACTGAGGACTGACTCAATCGATCGATTGTCTCTAAACGAAGACACAAACGGCTAATGAAAGTCAATGCCGTGAAAGACATCGTAATATATCGCTTCACGTCATCACTTGATTTACATATTTTTCAATCTCGAGTTTAAATGCAATTATTATTGGCGTTGAATAAGGATATGTTTGGCAATAATATTAGCATTAATGTTACAAATTGACAAGTTAACATTCTCAATGTTACAAGGCAACAAGGCTATTTGCAAGTGCGCCACAAACGATATCACTCGATATCATTACACAAATGCATGTTTTGTCTATTGAATTACTCAATTTGCAGATATCGCCCAAACCCTAAGCCATTTACTTGAGAAATGACCAAGTAGCAGCCAAGCAGTCAGTCTTATTTGGATGTAAACAAGTGCCATGCTTCTTTATCATTGTTGTTGTGTTAAAATTAATAGCTTAACGACCATTTATTGGCAACAATTATACTAAATATGAAAGTAATGCAATTAATTGAGTGGCAATACGTGCTCTTCATTGCTCTTAACTCTGTCTCCACTCTCAAGGCTTTATTCAATTATTCAAATGCCAATAAAAGGCAAACCGAGAGCTCTATTGCACTCATCGTTCGTCAAATTCTGATAAACTGTTAGCTATTGTTTGGTTTAACATATCTTCCATATAAAGCTGAATAGGAATTGTCGGCAAGAATTACATCACAAGAGATAATGCAGAGAAGGCGAGGGTTTCTGGCATTTAAGTGAACCGAAGCTCTGTATCGAAGTCGATGTCAATTATGGGGTGGAGTGCCGTCCAAACCGACCTCTAATTGAGATTATCCTCTAATTAGCTAATATTTAGGCCTTCATTGTTGCTCTCGATTTCATTCAGTGTTTGCCGTAAAATATAAGTTTAATATTGTAGTCATTAAACCAAAAGATATCGAGAAAGTGGTAAAACGATTGTCGACAGTTCACAGCTTAATATTTCAATACCCGGGTAACTGTTAGCGACTGTTGTGTGGGTGCGTCTGACGAACGCATTTGTTGTTGCCTTCGAGTATTCAATTTTTATTTATCCAAATACACAAAACGTATGAATCGCTGTCAGCGCTGCACACAATTGAAAAGACGGCACATCTGCTCACAAATGCATATATTTTCAGAATATGTCTAAATCGGGAATTTCTGAGGTCTCGTGTCGTCCCAACTCATGTCAAACGCATTTGAAATAACTTTGCAATCATTAGTGTTATTACCGAACAAAATATCTTAATTGCTATCAAAGGTATCGTCGTTTCAGCGGTTTTAATGGAATACATCAGAACGTGAAACACAATTATGACATATAATGATGTAAAACAAGCGCTTTAAGTGAACTTACATTAAAACATCATAACTAAGGTTAATATACTCTGAATGCGCCCAAAAGTGAGTTTCGAAAGTGATAAGCATTTTTGGACACGTTTCGAGTCAATATGAAAATATCAAATCCCTGGCCATTCTTTCGACACATATTGCTATACAATTATATAATTAGATTCATAAGTAATTTGGTTTTCGTATTCTGAAAGTGAATTTACATTATTTACACGACTCGAGTCTAAACAAGAGATGATTTGACGGCAACTTTCTCACCATCGAAACCAAGAGAGTGTATCGCCAACAATGACACTGATATTAGTACCGGTTCTGCCATAACATTAGGTTTATTATACCTTCAACTTTGAAGACATGTTATAATTTAGTTGACTTCACTGCTCGAATGGCGTGTTTACCTATATTTTCTTTCTTTTCAACACTTAACACAACAATCGTCAAAAGTATTCGCGGTATTAATTGTATTTTCTGTTAGGAAAACCTTAGATTTGTTGCACTTTTAGTGTTTAATTGCATTTCTTTGTCTACACGTTTATTGACCAGAATTTTGATTTTACTCTGAGTTTGCAATCAAAGGTGAATTTTATGCAAAACAGTTGTGTTCAGTGATCCGGTCTTTTATATTAGCAATCATAGAATTAATTCATTGCTCGCTTGATGAAGAAACGGGTTCAGCGAGGAATGGGCACAACCTCTGGTCGACCTCTCGTTTCTTATACATTCATTAATTCACTGCAAATATCAATAAATCTGCGAAAAACTCACGAAACGGGAAATTTTCAATTGTAGTGGAAAACAATTAGCCGTCAGTCGAGACAATAAATAACTAATCAATAAATTTAGTTTAATTTATATGAATATTCAGTCATTAATTAAATGTTTAGTTGTCTGACGAGTGGCTTAACTAAGAAATGGCTGTTTGTGAGTGCGATTCAGATTAAGTAAATTGCATTTCACATATTTGACTAATCATATGAATTATTGCCGCAAAACAGCACTTGATTTACGACTCATTAAGAGCTTTGCCTTTGCCTTCGGTTTCCCTTCCGTTTAGCACTTATTAATTGCGATTACAACCAAAAGTGGACAAAAAATAGCGAACTCGTCAATGGGTTGGCTCTGAAGTATTGAAAAAGCGAAGCGATTTGTTTGTCTATACATTTGAATCGTGGAGATTATCGGTAACTAAAGTGGTTTTTATATTTAACTAATCAATAGTGCATTGCATTTATTCAGTTATATACTTATTAGTTTCAAATGGTTCTTATGTCTCAGATGTAATCCATTACAACATTTATTCCTTATTATTATTATCGATTTATAAGCCATATATTTAACGAAATTGTATGTGAAGAAGAAGAAGAAGAAGAAGATCAAGCACATCTCTTGGGAGATGTCTGCAGTTTTAAATGATAGCCAACTTTGCAATTTAGCCTAATTTGAAAAATAACGTGATTTAATGTAATATTTAATGTGCGCTATAGTTTATGCAAAAAGCTTTAAATGAATTATTAAA